>JAMRYI010000956.1:0-56585 GCA_029231635.1 Ditylenchus weischeri
GTTTACCGTATTTATTCTAATAGAACACCATGGTGCTCTATTTTTCGACCCTCGACCCCTGGTGCTCTATTAGAGACTGGTGTTCAAATGGAGACTGGTGCTCTATTTTTCAACCTATCAGTACCGCAGACGCATCGCAAATTACCAATTAATTACGCTAAATACTGTACGAACTGCTTCAACCAATACCTTTGTACATTCTTTATCACAACTAAACAAAAATTGAACATTCATTCCAACGAGGCATTACTATCATTCATCAAGTCTTCCTCTTCCTCACCGAGATCTACTCCTCCAAGAGCTGTGCAATTTCTTTTCATCGCGCGCTAGTTGAAGCTTTCTTCGTCCACTCGGCACCGGCCCATCCTTCTTGAAGCAATGAATTTCGTCGTCCTCGCTTCCATCTGTTGCGTTGGTGATGCTGCATGCCTTAAACGATTTTTCGATGAGTTCTTCCTGTAGGCTTGTCCAAGAGTCAACTATCCATTGAAGGTAGGCAACCATTGAGCAGATTTTGATTACTCCCTTCGTCACCTCTTTATCACCATGCATCATCCATTCGTCGTAGAGCTGGCACTTTTTTGCTTTGAACGGGAGTTCCAACAGACATCCGGAGCCTAAACAAAAATTTTGTCTCCACAATTAGAAGTTTAATAGTAAATGCAAACCTGAACAAATTTTGTGCAACCGCCAGGTACCACCGCTGTGTCTAGTCCGCACCACTTCAATTGCTTTTGGTTGACTCAGAATATGGCACCGGAACGAGTCCCAAATCAGAAGACGCTTGCCGAACGGAAGCTGCCCATCACTCGCTTCAGATAATCCTCCGTCAGCACATCATTCATCCACGTTGTTTCCCTCCCATACAAGATGTAGCTTTCCCTTGAACTTTTCAACGATTGAAGGATCAGGACGTTTTCGAGGGAGAAGAACATACGGCAGACATTTGTGACCATCCGAACGAGCAGTTAGCATCACCGTAACACGAAGCTTGTCATGACCCGTCGTCAGCACCGAAACCTGACATCTCTAATAAGATGAAATCGCTAACAAGCCAGAACACCAACTCTTTCTGCCCTTCTCTGTAACACACTTTCCACCAGATGGATCAAGCCAGAAAGCAGTCTCATCGCAGGCAAAGATGTAGTCGTACCTGAAGCAAGATGAAATTATATAAAACAAGAAAAGCAAGCAAATTTAGTACTTTGTTTTCTCAATGAGTTGGTTGACGTAGATTATAAAGTTGACCAACGTTTGTTCGTACTCGACTGGCGGCTTCTGACACACCTGTTGTTGGTAGACGAGCTCGAAATCATGGCGATTCATAAACTTTTGAAGCCATCCGATGCTTGCCTAAAATATGTTGCATAAACCGATGAAGATGTTTTCAAAAACAAATACCTTGAAATCTTTCATCTTCCTTGTATCGTACGAACATTTTGACTGCTTGTTGCTGGATCATCCTTCTTGACACCTTTTTCTCGGCTCGTTTCTCGAACCCATCTGGCCAAGTCTACGTCAAGGTCTGCAAATGTTAGATGTCGACCAGCTCCTTGCAATCGTTTAGATCCCTAAAATGACAATGATAAGGTGAAATGAAGTAAACGAACTGAGATGTAAAGCTACTGTTGTTCACGAAGTTTTCCTCTTGCTGGCACCAGTCCATGACACTTCTGCGGCTGAGATTGAACTTCTTGCTGGCGAACATTTTGAGTACTTCTTGGCATAGTCCACTGCTTCCAACTTCAGATCGATAGAGTAGGCCTTACGTTTTCGTGACGATTGCTGGCTATCCACGTTGAATCGCTTTCGGAACCACTCAGATCAACTGCTTGGCTTGACACTGAAAAACACGTAATGAGATTGAGCAGTTAAAACACAGAATATGCAAGAAAAACTTCCAACCCCTCTCGGGGGTGGTGCTCTATTAGAGACTGGTGTTCAAATGGAGACTGGTGCTCTATTTTTCAACCCTCTAGACCCATGGTGCTCTAATAGAGACTGGTGTTCAAATAGAGACTGGTGCTCTATTAGAATAAATACAGTATTTTCTGACTCGAATCACCTTTTGTATATTTTTTTGCAGATCTCGAAATGGATGAATCTAAAATGATCTGTTAAATGAAGCCTTAAGTGGCAAATAAAGTTGTTTTATCCATTTATTTTTATTTGCGATTTTGATTTTTGTTTGGATTTTCGTTCTTTTATTTTTTTGGTACTGAGGGTTGAAAATAGTAATTTCTCTCTAATTGTAGCTCCCTCTAATAGTAGCTCTGGTTAGTTGAAAATTAGTAGCTGTAGGGCCACTTAATAGAGTATAAATACGGTAAGTGTGGGGGTGTTGTGATGACCTCATATTTGAATTGCTCTTTTGTCTCGAGTAAATATATTGTGCTGTGGCTGTGTCCCAGCTTCTATCAGTTATTGTTTTGCTTGTAAGTAAGCTGTATAGTTGTTCTGTTATGTTTAACATATTTTTGTTTCGGTACTGTCACTAGGACACTATCTATCTATCTATTACTGATACAACAAAACCTTGTGAAGTTTTGAGAGCCGACAAAGATGGGTCAAATAGAATTAGGAATCTTCAGCCTTGATATTTTATACTTCAAAAATCTTGATTAGTAAATCTTGTTTGGAAAATTTATCGTTTGAAAATTCCTCGTTTGAAAATTCATCGTCTGGAAAATTTTTCGTTCGGAAAATTCTTCTTCGTTTGAAAATTCCTCGTTTGGAGAATTCCTCATCTGGAACATTCGCCTTTTGAAATTTCCGTTTGAGACCTTCGCTTGGAATTTGTGTGCCACCCATGAATAGGCCTTATCAAAATTCTAATTTTGTGCATGACCGCAAACAAACATCAAGAATAATCACAAAAAATATTACAACGTTCGTATTTCAAAAAAACGCGCCAAAATTTGTCGCGCTACGACAAAGAAATTTCAAAAAAATAGCGACTGACGGACAGAGACAGGTGTTCTTGATTAGAGTAGTTGATTAATTTGGTCGGCGATGCTTTGGACCGTATTTTCTCTAATAACTCACCCCCCTCAACTTTGAGGGCCTCAGCTCAGAGTCAATATCCTGCAAAGCTTTTTATTGCATTCTCTTAACTCCCACGAGCTCCACCAATTCCACTTTTTAGATTTTCACCCAAAAATATCGAGATTGACCTCAAAATTTTCCGATTTTCAGGCATCCAAAAAATAACTAACCGGGTGAGTTATTAGAGGAAATACGGTAATTGTTTTGACTGTCAGTGTATCTTTATCAGCCTAAATAACCATCTAGTGATACAGCTGACCACTTTTGTATTGTATCTGCCCGCAATTTATTTAAGTCTAATTGTAATTTCTCCAAATCAATATTTTCAGGTGAGTTGAAATCTAAAATGCAAACTGCTGTTGCTAGCGAAAACAAAGGTTCTCAAGTCGCGTTTTCAGACTTGACTAATTTTGCTTTCAAGGTAGTTTGCTTTGAAATATTAGCTCTTTTTTACCTATTTCTCCAAAGGAAATTCTTGGAGGAGACGTCGCCAGAAAGGTATTTCTTCCATACCTAGTTGTTTATTGCTAAAATTTGTATATTTGCAGGCTATCTTTGTCCATTTGGAGCACATCGAAGAAAAGAAACCGGCGATTTTGATTTGCGACAAAGTAATATTTTCAATCTTTATCGATATTTACCTGCTTTTATATTTGAAATCTAGCATCCTTTCGTGGAAGATGGCGGAGTAATTGCGGAGTGGGTCAAGGGTTCTAAGCTCCGTCTTCTTTCATCCAACTCGATATATGGCAATTACGAAATGCTCTTGCCAGATAAGTTCAATGGTGATATTGATTTTTCATAAATATAAATCGGAATAATTATGTTTTTAATTTCTTAGACGTGAAGACGACTTTTATCTACCCTGCCACTCAGAATCACGTTGAGAAATACCGCCGCCAGGATGTGTTCATGATCTACGAGACTCCGGAGGACTACGAGAGAATCACGCTGCAGTACATCAAAGAGTCTCAAATGAGTGTCTCGGTTAGTTTTTATTTGTCTTGCCTACTTTAATCATATACAAACGGTTATTTTAGTGGGTTCACAATCTCCTGGACAAGAAGGCTGAGGTCGATCGCATCATCCTGGAGGTTGTCTAAATACCATCTTGTTACTTATCTAAATCCAACTTTCAGGAGGAGGACAAGAGCACTGGGTTCATCGTGGCTCCTGATCTGAAGTGGAATGGGACAGATGTAGATAATTTGGTATTTATGTTAGTTTGGTCGGCGGTATTTTGGTTATAGATTTATTTAGTACTTGCAAGCTATTGTTCACCGCCGCGATATTCGTTCTGTGAGGTAGGTTTTTCAATTAGCCTTATAAGCTTTAGTTATAATTTTTAACTTTCAGAGATTTGACTGCGAATGAGCTGCCGCTTCTTGAAGGTCTGTATTTTTCTCAAGACTATCATTTGAATTTTTCGATTGGTCCCGTGATCATTGCTGCGGTATTATACGAATATTTTTGGCTTTTCTTGCAGTCTAAATACCCTTCTCGGACAAATCATTCTTCGATTTAGGAATCCGTGACAGGGTCCTACAGCTCGTGAAAGAGAAGTGGGCGTTGAGCAAGGGCCAGGTGAAGATGTATTTCCACTACCAGCCATCGTATTACCATTTGCACATTCATATCGTATGTTTTTATATACAGTATCTTGCTGGACGCTATAATCATTGTTTTTAGATCAATATCAAGTATGAAGCTCCTGGTCTGTCCTCCACTGCCATCGACTTGTTCACGGTATTTTTATATCTAGTGTATACTTGTAATAAATTTAAATTGGTAAATATCACAGGTGATTGACAACCTAAAGCTGCTTCCCGACTACTACAGAAAGGCTACTTTGCCATTCGTGCGCAAGCGAACTGACTCGCTATACCAGAAATTCGCCGATGCTGGGCGCGTATAAATTTTCATGATTTGGTGTTGAAAACTGTTAGTTGTTGCTGCGTTAGAATAAAATTTGTTGTTTAAAATATTGGAAAGCTTTAGGTAAGAGGTTGAATGTGTAATTTTGCGTGAATAATTTGTCACCGAGGCTTTCATTTCTACTTCTCCTAGTGTCTCAGGGTTAATACCTCCCTCTGTAAAGGCCTAAAAAAATTCTGCCTAAAAATTACGATTTACTTATTTCGTAATTGCAATAAGAACCAAAATCGGTTTTGGACGATTTTTACATGGGGGACCTGAAGATATATAAAGTTTACTACGACATTATGTAAAGTCGAATCTTGGTATAATGATCCATTCCACTATAGTGACCACTCGATTTATTATATTTGGCTGGTCTGAAAGAAATAAAGGAAAAGTAGACATACTCATAATGATCACATATGGTCGATCCATGGTCTGCTAAGTGACTGTGTATAATAGTTGGGTTCTTATCCTTTGCTACGACCCAACCTAATTTAATAAGGTACCTATATACTCTAACATACCGCGATTCCTCTAATTGCCGTCCCCCTTCTCTAATTGCCACCCCCTAACTTCAAGTGGTCTCAAAGTTTTCTGTTTTCTGTTTGAGCTGTGTAAAAATTGCCTCCGAGGGATTTCAAAAATCTAGCGGGCACTTTTTACACAGCTCAAACAGTGAATGAAAACAGTATATTTATCAAACTTTTCTTATCTGAGTTTTATTAAATAGAGCAACTCTAAAATGAATACATGTTTTCTGACCTCGAAAAAGAAAATCGACTTATTTATGTTAAAATCAAAATAAAGTGCAAGCATCATAATTTGGGTGGGGTCCAGATAACTTCTTAATTTGTTTTCTTTGCTCCGTGTTTCGGCTAAATTGAACTTAACCCCCACCAGTCAATTCAGCTTGGGGGACCAAGGCAAATTTTTTTTCACATTTTTATACTAATAATTATTTTGCATAAAAATGATTAAAAACAATTTTTTGCACTTTTTGTGCTAAAAATTATTGTTATTAAAAATGTGAAAAAATTTCGCCTTGACCCCCAAGCTTAATGACTGGTAGGGGTTAAGTTCAATCGACTGGTGGAAGTTAAGTTCAAGTGTGCCCGTGTTTTGACTGTAAGCGCATTTCCAACATCCAACAACAAAACCCTGTCACCAAATTATCCGCGAAAGTGGTATTGAGAATCGCCGTTTTACATTTCTTACTATTTGTTGAGCGTACTTATCAACCATACTTGCACGTTTGGGAAAAACGGCGTCGGCGCCGGCGCCAGGCTTTTCAAAATTTCGGCGCCGGCGCCAGATTGGGTTTTATTCTATTAATAAATCAAACAAAACAAATTTTTATTTAAAATTTTTACATTTACGGACAAAAATATGGTACAGATTTTGTGCTATAAACGAGCTGAGGTATAACTGTATTTAAAAACAATCGCATAAAACATAATTCAAAACAGATTACGTGCTTTGTTTCTGAACTCAGCAGCCAGTATAATAAAAACCTTTTTAACGTCGTATCTGGTCATTTTATTTGTATTTAATGTACTAAAAAGTTAAATGTGCTGGAGGGTTAACTGTGCTAGAGGATTAACTGTGGGAACTCTGGGAATGAACTGCACTAGAGCGTGATATTGCCAGTTGAGAGTAGAAGGCCTGGCGAAATATGTGTCGAACCTTAGGTGGGAACACGATGCGATTTTTTCGATTTATTACGGGTTTCGTGGGTAATATTCTAACATCTAATAATTAGTTTACAAACACATACCCAGCCACCCATACAATTTCTTCCACAAAAGGACTCAGAACTATCTTTATTCCTACAGCAACACAACAAAAAATAAAATTCCGCAACTTCGAAGAAGAACAACAAAACATACAGAATAAATGAGTGATTCTTTCCTTCCATCCAACGGAGCAAAACATCAGCTGATGACTTATTAAATGAACGGAGTTCATGACTACCAGTTGGAGGCTGCCATCGGAAAAGTAGTAGCTTCGGTAAACTATTGTCATGTTTGTGTACGACCCTCCAGAGTATCTAAGCCTAAATACCCCACCTTGGCACCTTCCACCTAGGTAAATTCACGCAAGTACCACTACCTGGATAATCCCTCGAGGGTTCCCCCGCCTGAGTACCTCCCTTCTGAGTACTCCTCTCCTGAGTATCTCCACATAGGTACTCCCTCGTAGCTATCCCTCATGGGTACCCCCCTTCTGGGTACCCCGTCCTAAGCACTTTCGTTATTGATACACCATGACTAACTCCTGACTTATTAAATGAAATACGTTAAATACCCAGTAGTGGACTTTCGGTAGCTGAAGACGCTGTTTTGGTATTTTCAAACTATGCACGGGATACAATTCCTTATAGGATGCAATATTTTTTTGTTTACTTTCGGCTAACTCGAAAATTCGGGTTCTGGAGGCAAATAACTGTCCAGGAAAGTTACTCAAAATAACTTGCAGATAACTGCAGAACAATTCGGTCAAAGAAATGAAAATTTTCTAAGTCTCTCAAACCAACTTTTTACGCATTTAGGCGTAGGCAAGGGTAGGCCAGTGCATGTTAGGGCGGACTAAAAAATCTGTCTTTTAAAAAAAATTTCTTGGGGGGGATGGGAGCCGCCTTTCAAAATATTACCATCGACGGCCAGCTTGCCCCTTTAAAAAGAACATATTTGCAATATTGAAACAATGGAAATAAAGTTCACAACGTAAAGAAATCTATATAAATAAATCCCCATAGTATCCCCTGGTGTTTAGCAAATCTTAATCATGATTCACCGCTAATAGTTATTCAATAGCCACGGTGAGTGCCAATTTCCACAGTAGATGAGGCAAGACAGAGGCCAGTTACCGATGAAGCGAGTTCACGATAATTTTTTTACAGGCCAGCTCCCGATGCTTTTTTCGCGTTTTGGTCACTAGAGCTGAGCAAAGAGAGCTTCTTTATCCATTTTTGATCGAGTGTCTTGCTCGGAATCATGTCTAAGGTAAGTGAGTGCGCGCATCTCTAACCCATCAAGCCCCCTGCTCCCCCAAAACAGGATAATCACCCACCATACCTTAGACACAAATCACTCGAAAGTGACTCTGTATGCATAAAACGCATGCATACCAGAGTTTCTTTATGTGGTAGGCTCCAGTTAACAAAACTATGTTCAATGTCTCTCGTTTTCAGTCTTTTGGGGCATCCAAATACAAGTAGGAGACCATTTTGCCCAGCTCTAGTGACCAAAACGCGAAAAAAGCATCGGGAATTGGCCATCGGGAACTGGCCGCTAAAAAAACCATCACGAACGGGCCATCGAGAACTGGCTTCATCGGAAACTGACCGTACCAGGGCTTTAAAAACATCCGGAAGATACATCCGGATGTGGATGTGTACATCCGAAACATCCACATCCGGCGGATGTGGATGTTGGATGTCAAAAAATTTTGGGTCGGATGTCGGATGTGGATGTCAAAAATTTTTTGGCCGGATGTGGATGTAGGATGTCAAAAATTTTTTTAAAGCCCTGGACCGTACTCCGATGAGGCATTATCAGCCAAAGTGTTAATATTTTGCTGAAAATAACAAAGTTTACTTGAAAAAAATGCTTTTGGCTGTTGTTTGTGGCATTTTGTTTTTCATTTGAACACATTAATTTGACAGCATTAAATTATGTTTTTTGTGGTCCAAAGTACAAGGTCATTATTTTCGGTTATCGGCCATTTTTAGACGTTCTTATTTGTCTACGTTCTATTTGATCATGAAGTTGCTTTACTACAGGCTGGATGGCCATTGCTTTGCTTCTATTTTTATATCTCATCAATTTTAGCATTGTATTGCGTGTCAATAATTTTTGTGTTTTTATGCTATTACCGTATTCTCTAATAGACGGGCACCCCTTTGATTCGAAATCGTGTTCTCGGCATTGTGTTTTTAGCCAATTTTTTATAGATTGATCACAGACAAGTTACCATACAATTGGTAGCCAGAGAGATGAGCTACAAGATGATTGGTAACTTGCCTGACAAGGGAACTGAAATTGTACGATTCGACTCAAAAATTATGACAATGCCGACTTGTAGATCATAATTGTTTTACTACACAAAATTTTAATATTTTTCGCTAACAGACTGAAAAAATCGAATCTAGAAACTCGAGAGACATGTCAAAATAGACCAGAATTGCCTTGGTCCCCCCTGTGGATTTTCAAAGACATAATTTTTGCAATGGAACTTCCATGCAGTGACACCCCAAAGGTTTGATACTCAGCTCGGTCCGGCACTTTTTCATTCAACATATGGGTTTAAAATAGTGTCGGACCCTTTTGGGAGTGTCACCATATCAAGGGTAGATTATAAATAAATATGTTTTTAAGAATCCACAGGGGGGACGAAGGCAGTTTGCGTCTCGATGTTTCTCGAGTCTCAAGATTCGATTTTTTCGATTTTATTTAGACACCCCCAAAAGCCCCCATACACCCCCTCCTTAGCAAAGTCCGACTCTATTTTTAACTCTATTTCGACTCTATTCGACTTACCGACTCTATTTTAATATGTGGGGGGCTCGACCCAAAAAAGGGTTGGACCCAGTTGGGTATCAAACCTTTGGAGTGTCACTGTATGGTGGCTTGACTATAGAAAAAAAGCATGTTATTGAAAATCTACAGGGGGGCCAAGGCAATTTTGTTTTGTTTTGACATGTTTCTCGAGTCCTCAGATTTGATTTTTTCAGTCTGTTAGCAAAAAATATGAAATTCTATATGGTAAATCAGCTATGCTCTACAAGATGGCATTGTCAGAATTTCTGGATTGAATCGTATAGTTTGATCGGTTCCCTTGTGAGAGAAGCTTTCAAATAGGAAGTGAAATACACAAAGCCAAAAACACGATTTTGTATTAGGGGGTGCTTGTCCATTGGAGAGAATACAGTACACATGAATTTAAGGTCGAAATGTTGTCTGCGTCCAAGTCTCTTGCCGGAGTGGTTTCTAAGCAGATCAAGTATGCTTTATGCAATTCAAAGTAGCAACTCCGTTCTACACCGTTCTAGTTTTTAGGAGTTGGGGCGTTTGTCCCGTAAATGCCTTACGTAAGCGCCTTACGCCTTTTTGTGACAAATGTCACAAAAAGGGACAAACGCCTATGAACCAGTTTTTACATCACCATCCGGAGGGTTTTAGCTCATTTAAATTTAATTTATGTAGAATTTTTCAGATTTATTATGTGATTGTGGTTCTAAAAAACATTAGGAAACAGCAGGGGGGACCAAGGCAAAAACTGTAAAAGACGACAAGGGGACCAAGGTAGATTTATTGGTAACCATTGTCTAATAAGTTACCGTTACCCAAAAATAAGATACTCCAATACGTTCAGAACAGCTGCACATAAAAAATTTCAGCATGAGATAAATTTTAGGAGACTAAAAACCCTAGAACGGTGATGCGAAAATAGGAAGCCGTAGGACGGAGTTTTCACTAGGATGTTATTTTAGGTGTTGTCAGATACACTTTTTTGTTTAGGCTTTCCAGGCAATTTGCTTCTTCTGCTGCAGCTGCTGCTGGTGAAGCTGGACAAGAAAATGCAAAGACGTCCAAGGTTGAAGTACGGCAGTTTAATTCCCTTTCTTACGAATTATGAATATAACATAAAATTTGCAGGAATCCAATTCTTTCTGCATGAATTTGTTTCGAGGACGCGCCCATCTTGAGCAGGTTTTTCCTTTTCCTCTGAAACTTGATGATGATCGACGCGAGACTCTCGATATGGTCCTGACTCCTACAGAAAAGTTCTTGGCAGAGGTCAATGATCCCTTCAAGTATGTAAAATGCTGTATTGAATTGAGCTAGCCGTAAAATTATTTAGAAATGATGCTGAGGCATCTATTTCCAAAGAGGTTCTGAGTCAGTTCGCCGAACTGGGGGCGTTTGGAGCAGTGGTGCCGGAGAAGTACGAGGGTGCCGGAATGGTAATTTTTTAATAATTTTTCCCAATTGAATTGGTTCTAATGTTTCAGAACAATACTCAAATGGCCCGTCTTGCTGAGGTCGTGGGTGCCAATGATCTTGGGTTGGGAGTTGTGATGGGTGCTCACCAAGTACTACCCTACGCTTACAGTCGACGCTCGATTTAACATAATTGGGGGATAGAGTCTATGTTAAATCGAGTTCCAATTTCTAGTAATAGAGCAAAGTAACGCTCTATGCAACATAACTCGATTTAACATAATGTTTTAGACGGTACCCCCAATTATGTTAAATCGAGCGTCGAATGTATATAAGGTATCAAAATTAAACTGTGTTCTTATTTCAGTCTATCGGCTATAAAGGAATTTTGCTTTTTGGCTCTGAAGCGCAAAAGCAGAAATATTTGCCAGATCTCGCTACTGGGAGAAAATTTGCATGCTTCTGCTTGACTGAGTCGACCTCTGGATCAGACGCTAACGTATCTTTAATGCTTAATCGGATGGGAGTTACCATCCATTCTTTTGCAGTCGATCAGATCTCGTGCCGAAAAGTCGCAGTGTGGAAAGTATTATGTGATCAATGGTAGCAAGCTCTGGATCAGTAACGGTGGTTTCGCTGACATTTTCACTGTCTTTGCACAAGTAAACTTATCGTGCAGAGTTTTTGAGTGACTTAATCATTTTTTTCTTAGACTCCTTGCAAACAAAAAGATGGTTCGGTCAAAGACAAGATCTCCGCATTCATCGTCGAGCGTGCTTTCAATGGGGTTACAAATGGTCCACCAGAGAAAAAGATGGGAATCAAGGGATCCAATACCGCGGAGGTCTATTTTGACAACGTCAAAGTCCCTATCGAAAATCTTCTTGGAGGTTTACTTAATTTTTTATGATTATACGTTCTGAAAATTTCGTTTTTTGAAGAGGAAGGATCCGGTTTCAAGGTTGCTATGCATATCCTGAACAACGGCCGATTCGGAATACCAGCTGCTTGCACAGGTTCTATGAAATATTCCATTAAGAAAACGGCTTGTTTTATTTTCCAGTAAATGTCTGTTTATCCACCTTCTTTTTCAGATTGATCATGTCAACTCTCGTGTCCAGTTTGGTAAAAAGCTCCGCGAATTCGGAAATGTCCATGAAAAGCTCACTGATATGATTGTTCGTCATGTGAGATATTTGTTGGAAATTGCTTTTTTCTATCCAAGTAAAATTTATTCATTAAGTATGTGACTGAAAGTATCGTCTACATGCTGGCTTCAAACATGGACGCCGGAGTTCAAGATTACCAGTTGGAGGCTGCCATAGGAAAAGTAGTAGCTTCGGTAAACTATTGTCATGTTTGATATTAATCGTCTAATTACATTATTTTTCAGGAGAATGCTTGGCACGTCTGTGATGAAGCCATTCAACTTCATGGTATGTCTGATTTATTAATACATTCCGCAATTTACTATAAATTTGTAATTTGTGCAGGTGGTATGGGTTTCATGCGTGACTGTGGATTGGAGCGTGTGCTCAGGGATTTGCGAATCTTCCGAATCTTTGAGGGCGCCAACGACGTCATGCGTTTGTTTGTTGCTCTCACGGGTATGCAGGTAAAAATTGTATCTTGCTGTCACTGAATGTGCTATTGTTTTTTGTTTTCAGTATGCTGGTAAACGTCTCACGCAGCTATCAAAGGATATCAGGTCTGGTGGTGTGTCGGCGCTTTTTGGTGAATTAAAACGACGTGCTTTCGGGTAAGCTATTTTTAGCGCAGAGCTCTCTTTTTTTAAATTTAATTTTCCTAGTTCAGTCAAATTGGTGGAGATGTCTGCTCCGCTGTAGATCCTTCTCTGTCTGAAAGTGCCGGACTACTGAAAAATGCAATCAAAGAATTTGGGGACACGGTTGAGACCCTCCTGAGTCACCATCGTCGTGGTATTGTTGGTAAGTTGATTTCTAATTGTTAAAAATTTGGCTACTGACAGAGAAAACTTTTTCAGATCGTCAATATGAGCTGATCCGTGTCGCCAATGCAGCCATTGACATATACAGTATGGTGGCCGTTCTCTCCCGTGCTTCTTATGCTATTTCAAAGAAGGGGGATGGGAGCGCCCTGCATGACCAACAAATTGCTCAGCTATTTGTCAAACAGGCTTCCAAACGTGCACTTGAGAATCTCAGAGAGGCTGCTGCTCCCAGTGTCACGGGAACACGATTGATCGAGGAAATTGCTGTTTCCGTCTGTGACAATCAAAACATGATTCAGAAGCATCCCATCAATATATGAATTCATTTCTGACCGATAGTAATAACTGACTAGGTTCATTGTACGTGTGTGTGATTATGACCTATTTGAGGATTGTGAATATAAATTGTGAATAAAGAGTGTAAAATAATTGTTTGCTTGTGCCATTTTTTGTTGAGGTTGGGATTGTATGGAAGTGGGTCATTGTTATCGAGGTCAGCATATGGCAACAATTTTCTGGTTGATCATACTTTTGGCTGGATTTTTTGAGTTATTTTCTAGACGAAAAACTCTTACATTCCAGCATTTTTTTGTGTAACACGGGCTGACCAACAGTTCCGGTTTTCCGGGCATTTCTCGGATTCTCCCTCCCTCTTCTTTTTCCCTGATATTTCTTTCAAAGTCTGCGCATTATGTATCTGGATAAATACGCGGAATTTTTGCATAAAAATGACTTTTGAGCTGGTCATCCTCGTTCTTCAATTGTGTTATGTTGTAGGTTGTGGTACCTCCTAATGTTTTCTAATCTACGAAGATGTCTATTGGTCAATTCCTGGCATGGCCCAAAACAAATTTTTCTATATCTGTGGCATGTCACTAAACGGATTTTTTTGCTCGATACCGGAAGCCGTAATCTGAGTTTTTTTACTGACTTAAATAAAACAGACAAAAATATTTTCCACATTAGCCAAAATTAGTTTGCTGTAAAAATCAGTCTCGCAGGAATAAATTATGTCAAGGTCAAATTTTTGTGTTGTTGTTGCCAGACTAAAACAGAGTCACGCACTGAAAGTACTTTCATAGTGCATCTTTAACATAACAAACATAGAAGAATAGCATTAAGTAGAAGCTCACTTTTTTGATTAATACATTCGTGTCTGTAGATTGATAAGGAAAAAGACTCTACTATTTGTAGTCTTTGTGGTTGTTATTATTGTTTGTCTCTTCTGTGATTATAAACTTTTTGTACTGGTTACTGAAAAATTGCTGACTTTCACATACTACTTCAAGATTGAAATGGATGCTGAGGCTGCAAAAAAATTCGGGTATTTTGCTTTTGACGCTATTGTACTTTAGACATCCATCCAGAAGATCAATTTTTATGATGGAAAATAACAATGTACCTTTTATAGAAATGCACGCTTTTACTTCATTTTGGACAATATCAATTTTGGACAAAATAAATCCTTATTCAAGATCATTTGCACATATTCGGCAAATATTTACCGAATATTGCAATTTTATTTTGGCCCAAATTGAATTGTCCCAAAGTGATTTGGCCCAAATTGAATTGTCCCAAAGTGATTTGGCCCACACTACTCCTGCCCGACTTTTTAAAGAGTTAAAAAACCCTGAAAATCGTCTCGAATTTTTTAGTCGTCCGTATTTTTCGGGATTTTTTTTTAATGACCTCAAAGGCGATGTTAAAGTAGGATAGCATCTTTTTTTGCACTAGAATGCTTTATTTATCCTTAATTCAGACCGAGGTCTTCCACTTTTAAATATGCTACACGAGATGCTATTCTCTATGCACTAGGAAGTAATTTTTATGGTCAATTATTTTACACAATCATCCATATTTTTTTCACAGTTGGCGCAACCACAAGTCATGACTTGCATTTCCTCTATGAAAACCACGAGAATTTTCAAGTTTTTCCCACTTTCGTCGTTGCTTCTGGACTTTTGGCTAGTTCTTTTGGCGACTGGCCAGGTTTCGACTAATTGTACCATAAATAGTGTAATGATTGGTTGTTGTTCAAGGAATAACCTACAATTTTGCAAAAATTTTGCACGGTGAGCAGTATATTGAGCTCTTCGACTCTTTACCAAATGAAGCTGCTGAGCTGCGCAATGAGACACGCATTCTGGATGTGCTTGACAAAGGTGTGCTTTCAAATATTTGTATTTGGGTTTTTACATTACAGTTGAGACACCATGAGACGTCATCCCACCTGGGTCCAACACTTTTTTACTTCGCAAATTTTACTTTCATTTGCCGAAGTCAATTGGTCAGTGCAGTCTAGAGTTGCCAAATTTTTGATTGGAATTTTGAAAGGGCTAAACAGGCTGAAAAATCATGACGGGTGGTGGGCTATAGCCCGGCTAGCACCACCCCTCGCCCCAGAACCCCCCTCCCACCTGGGTACGCCTATTTATACATTCCATCACCATTTACAAAAAACAAAGCTGGCATTATATCTGTTTTACTGGGAAAATTGCGAAAAGGACAAGAAACTAAGCAATTTTTTCTGACTGATGAAACACATTCCATAAAAGACACCAAAAGTGGCCTGAAAAGCTTCAGATCCAGATGGATATCAAACTTAAGGTGGTGTCGTTTTATCCAGTCTAGACTGTAGTAATAACCACCTGAACATCCTTAACTATTGAATATTTCTGGTGGCACACGGCTAACAGTAAAAGTTCAAAGAAAAAAAGACGTAAGTATTTTCAGGTTCGGGTGCTGTGATCATTTCAGAAGGTTGTTTTCAATTGTTTCCCGTCGGCACAGCTTTTATCCTGCGAATAATTTCCAGTCACCACCTATGACAATAAAAGTGGCAAAAAACTGGCTGTTCAGGAGGTTTTGAGCCGTTTTGTTTTGGATAATACAATCTTATTTGCAGTTTGCCCTCTTTCAAGTAGGATCTGGAAACTTTGGTAGGTTTTTTTTTCCATCGCTACTACTCAATCGTAAAAAATGGTATTGAAACTAGAGATGGAGGCGGGACGGGACGGGACATTCCCGTCCCGACCGGTGGAGTTTCATGCGATTGTCCTGTCCCGGTATCCCGACCGAAAAATTTGACCCTTGTCCCGTCCCGGGAAAATTTTTCGGTTTCCATATTTATTGTCCTGTCCCGATTTTTAAAATGTGTCCCGGAACTGGCGCTAAAATTATGTTATCTAAAAACTCTATCTGTTGATGTTCTTGAACAAAGTGTTGATCTAGTACCCTTTTCTTGTACTTGTTATATGAGAATAAACGAGTGTATCAAATTCATTTCTCGACCGTGAAAACCCTTCCGTATCAACAACATTCCATTCCGAGGAATTTCTCATTGTCATTTCATTAACTGGTATGTCAAATTCGAGCTTTTGCGTCCCGACCGGAAAAACCAGTCCCCCGTCCCGGAACAGATTTGTAGGTTGTCCCGTCCCGAAAAATTTTGCTAAAAATTTTGTCCCGTCCCGTCCCGGAATAGGCCATCCTCCATCTCTAATTGAAACTCAGTTTTTCAGGTGGCCAGAAAAATTCGCAATTTGAACGAAAAGCTCCAAGTGTGCCAGCACGTCCCGCAGATAAAATAGCCGAGGAATGTGTGGCATTGGACCAAGCGACTTTGTACAGACTTGGAGGAGGCGATTTGGTATTATATCACAATATGCGAAAATTGGAAAGAAAATTAAACCTCAACTTTTAGAACCCACTGCACATCGATCCAGAGTTCGCTAAAATGGCTGGCTTTAGTAAGCCTATATTGCATGGACTCTGCTCCCTAGGAATTGCTGCCAAACAGATACTTCGCGAGTACGGAGCCAATGATGCTGCCAATTTCCAGGCTATTAAAGGTGGATTTTTATGTTGGAAAATAGGGTAGCGAGCAGATGGCTAACTAGGCTCAGCATGGTGGTAGGTAATTGGTTTGGGCAATTTTTCTAAAAAAAACTGGGTATGCTGATGTTCGAACAGGTTGGGTACCCACATACGCCCGCTTGCCTGCTTATAGGGAAACTATGTGTTGTATGGTTAACTTTGGAATATTTTGATTTAGTTCGGTTTTCCGCACCAGTTTACCCTGGACAAACTCTGGCCACGGAGATGTGGAAAGAAGGCAAGCGAATTCACTTCCAAACCAAGGTTTTTTGAAGTATTTTCAAATTTTTTATGTTATTTTATTTTTAGGTGAAAGAGACTGGCAAAGTAGTGATATCTAATGGATTTGTGGATTTGCATGTGGATAAGGCACCATCATCTAATTCGGTGTGTAAACATCAAAATTGCTATATTGGAAAAGTGTTTTATCAAAACATAGTCTTTCATAACTCAGCACTTTTGTAATCCAATTCAAAGTTGGCACGCCGGGTAAAATGGCCGCTCACATTGAGTTTCAGTCTAGCCGGGGCCCGTAGGACCGACCAAATGATCTTTCTGGCCTAATCCAGAATGAAAAGGCCAGCCCTATATAATAGTCATTACATCCTAGGTAACATTTATTCTGAGTTGGCTGTAGATAAAAAGTCGACTCACGATTTAATGAAAAAATTTACCGCCCAGCAGGATTCCGCGACAAGATTCAGTCTATCAAAATTAGGGTCGAGGTTTTTATAGCATATTCAGCGGACCCTTGGATAAAAAAGTAAAAAGCTTGCCTGTTTAGCTTTAATGTTTAAAAAATCGAGACGATAGCACGGGATACAAGAGACCAACAATGCACGTAACTAGGGTTGTTAATCGAAAAGTCGAAAAGTCAAAAAAATTTCGCCTAAAATTGCGTTTTTATCCATGTTGACATAATTTTTTTTGTAAAGTTTCATAGTAAAAGATAGCCTAGAACATAAGCTTTCCACCGACACCAAAACTGCGTAAGGGTCATATAAAAATCACGGATATTTATATAAAAACATTTTCGGCCTGAAAAGCCGAATAATTTTTTATTTTCGGCTTTTCAGGCCGAAAATATTTTTGGATAAATATCTGTGATTTTTATATGACCCTTACGCAATTTTGGTGTCGTTGGAAAGCTTATGTTCTAGGATATTTTTTATTGTAAGATTTTATAAAAAAATTCGATGCCAACATAGATAAAAACGCAATTTTAGGCGAAAATTTTTGACATTTCGGCTTTTCGCTTAAAGGGGCATGCTCACCTGTTCAAAATTTGTCCCTGCCAATTCAAAAATTTTTCCTGATAATTGAAGTTACTCACGGATTTTTCAACTTGGTTTCTAACAAAACAAGGTCTAGAATTTAATTTTAGGTAAAGCTGTGTCAGAAACCAAATTGAAAAATCCGTATAGAAGTTCAATGATTAGAAAAAAATTTTGAATTGCGGGACAAATTTTGAACAGGTGAGCATGTCCCTTTAACAACTTCACACGTAAACTTAAAGATAAAGCAAAACCATTGACTTTTTTAGACCAAAGCCACTGAGAATAGAGCACCCGTCAAGTCTTGTGTGATATTTGAGACCATGAAAAACGAGTTGCCCAACAACCGCGAACTCATCTCCAAATTGAATGCTATTGTGTTGTATGACATCACCAAAGATTCCAAGCATGCAGCTTATTACAGTATATTACAGTTATTTCAAATGGCTGATCTGATTATACATTTGTTATTTTTAGCGCTTGATTTCAAAAATGGCAAAGGTGAAGTATACGAAGGCAAACCCAAAAACAACGAGAAACCTTCAACCACTGTCACTGTATTCTTTTTATTTTTCTTGCAAATAGATAAGACTGAGAAAGAAGTGCTTTAGGTGGATGATGACGATTTTGTGGTCAGTTTTGAATATTCTTAACAGCTTAGTATAGCAAATAGGTCTGAATTACATTGGTTCCGCTCATACTTCTTAAAATCGAAGTTGAAATGCACTATTTTTTCGGCCATTTGTGGCATAATTTCGATTACAGCTCTTGTGATTTTATTTTTGCGTTCGTGTGATGTTAAATAATAAAGTTACCCACACTATTTTTCTTGCTTAATTTTTCGAATATGTTTGGAATTGGACTTACAGTTGACTATACTAACTCATATAGTTGACTATGCTTACTATACGGGCCGGCCCGACCCGGGTCTAAATAAAAAATTAAGCTCCAGGCAGGGCTGGGCCGGGCCCAGAAAAAATGTGCGGGCCGTGAAAAAGTGGACCCGTGCACAGGCCTGCTCTGAGCTTCATTTTGTGACCAATAAGAGCTTGGCGGTTTTAAAGGGGGTGCAAATCATAATGCATGTTCGATTCTGAGTGGATGCATAACCTTTCTTCACTCTAACGTTTAGTAAGTTTATTGACTTCTAGGGCCAAAAACTATCGAGCAATCGATTGTGTTCACCTAATGGGAACCGAATCTGAGAGTTATGATTTGCATTATGATTTGCACCCCCTTTAACGTAACAACGAGATATAGGCAAAAGTATGCAGAAAAAGAGCAACATTTCAATTTCAAGAAGTATAAGCGGGCCATTAATAAGAGCAACGGCTTTAAGAGAATTAGAATATAAAAGATTACCATCGTTAATTTCGATTACAGCTCTTGTGATTTAATTTTTGCGTTCGTGTGATGTTAAATAAAGGTACCCAATATTTTTCCTTAGTTAGCTAATCCCCTCGGACCGGCCTTAATTCAAAACAAAAAAGAACCCATACATTGAATTCTATTGACACTAACTAAGCCATAGAACCAAGGGTGCGGTTTTCCAATGGGGTATGCTTTTCAGCGCGATTTAAGACCTGACCGAACGAGCATCTTTTTTAGTTTTCTCTCCGATTCTCAGTCACTTGTTCTGAGAAACCATTTTTTGAACCATCGCTCGTATTAAAATTTAAACATGTATAAAATTCTAAATATCACTACCTCAATCAGAAATCAAATTTCAAGCAGAGATTTATGTCGGAAAATGAACAACTGTGAGAACAATATGAGATAGTAACGGATGTTTTTAAAATACTAGATCATATATGTCAACAATTTTTGGCTTGAGCCAACGAAGCACTGAAATTGGACATGGCCTTGGTTCCCTCCGAGATAGCGTGCTTGGCCAGCTCTCCAGGCATGATGAGACGAACGGAAGTCTGAATTTCGCGAGAAGAAAGCGTACGATTTTTGCCGTACTTGACTAGACGAGCAGATTCATCGAGCAAGCGGTCGAAGAGATCGTTGACCTGGGAGAGAGAAACTAAATTACTATGCTGAGCTTTCAAAAAGACCTACCATCGAATTCATGACAGCCATGCCTTTCGAGGTGATTCGCATATCTGGGTGAACTTGCTTGAGCACTCTATTTAGGTAAATCTTAAATAGATCAATAAAAAATTGCCGGTAAGATTGAATAGAAAAGCTTACACCATAGCTTCGCTTGTTTTTGCCCTTGCTCGAGCTCTTCAACTTGACGCCCTTAGACTTCCTCTTGGTCCTTTTCACACCTTCCTTCTTTTCAGTAGGCGACGAAGCGACAGGAGCTTTGGCTACTTGCTTGGTACGAGCCATTCCTTTTGAAGGTCGAAAGCTTGAAGATTGATCGTAAACGGAGGGCTAAATCTTTTGAAAATAAATAGGGTGAGCACTAGGAAAGCATCACAGACAGGAACATAATTGAAAATACAGCGAGTCACGCAAAAAAATAATCGAACCTAGGAACCTATCATCATAAACAGATCCATTTGACTCAGAACGCACGAAAAACACAGCGAGAAGTTTGCAAACAAACACGATGCTAGCCGACTGGCTCGTTGGTCACGCTTGTACACATTCAAAACAGTTAACTCAACACGGAAAATAGACAACTTTAAGACAAGATCATTTCAAATGAGAATTACTTGTAAAGTCACGCCCCAGAATCAGTCCCACCTTGGTCTGGAATTTTTCTACCAACGCCCTGGAAATCAAAGATTTGTGATTTCCAAGGTATTTCTCGATCAGACGAATTCCCCTTTCATCCCTTAGATATTTGTATATATTTGGTGTGAGAATAAGCGTAGTCGACGTAGGAACTTTTCTGGTCGATGTTAATGATATTTTGCCAACTAGAATTCCAGTTAAGCTAGATTTTTATAAAAAGCATGGCCAACTCCGTTTTACCACAGATTATTCGAGTTTAGTTTTTACAAACTAGTTTTTTTTCAGAAGCTGGTTTCCGGGAAATTAGATGGGATCAAAGTAAGTTTATTTAGGGCTTGTTGAAGATACTAGAGTAAGAGTTTAGGTAAGAGGTGATAATAATGGGGCTCGGACACTTAGCTGTGAAAACAGTTAGCTATGGACAGTTGGCTATGATTTTTTTTGAAAAATTTTCATACTTTTTTAAGTAAAAGTTCTTATTATAGCAAAAGAGTTTTTCTTACGTCCATTAGTAGCTGAAATTTTCTCAGGAATCCGAATCAAAAGGCAGAATTTCAAAAAATGCTTGTGTGCTGAGATATGACTTAAAGTAAAAGGGTGACATATTGACACTCCAACTTTGGGTCATATCTTAGCACACAAGCATTTTTTTCAAATTCTGCTTTTTGATTTGGATTTCTGAAAAAATTTTAGCTACTAGGGGACGTCAGGAAAACCTTTTTTGCTAAAAAAAGAACTTTTATTTAAAAAAAATCATAGCCAACTGTCCATAGCTAACTGTCCTCACAGTTAAGTGTAGTTTTACCGTTAATGATTTCAAAAATTCTTACATTCTCTGATTATAAGCAAGTTTTTTAATTTGAGACATATGTTCGTAATCAAATTTTTAATTTTTCACAAGTTTGTCTGATTTTTGACAACCGAAAATCAGGATTTGAATCTAAAAAATTAGGAAATTCCTGATAAATCAGGACACCTAGTAACCTTGTGTAACACCACAACACCGATTTTTTTTGAATTTGCAAAAACGGCAAAAACCACAATAAAGGCGAGATCCAAATTTTGTTGTGAACCAGCATCAAGGTATGGACCATTACAAAATTCCGCGAACTTTCCGAACGACCTAATAGTTCTACTCTAATTCCTACTCTAGCATAGTAAACAAGCCATTAGCTTTTAAGTAAAATGAATTGTGGTTCCGCTGTAGGCTTTTGCTTTAACTAACCATTTGAGATAGCACAAAGGTTGGCTAACATTTTCGACTAATTTCGACTTATTTTCGACTAATTAGTCGAAAATGTTTGCCATAAAATAGACACATTTTTGTGTACTTAATTGAAAAGTTTATATACTGTATTTCCTCTAATAGAGCCACCCCCTTCTGATTCAAAATCGTGTTCTTGGCATTGCGCTTTTAACCCACTTTTCAATTAATTTTCTCAGGCAAGTTACCACTGATTCTGTAGCTCATCTCACTGACTACAAAACGGGTGGTAACTTGCCTGAGATGAATCTTAAAAAAGTGGGTTAAAAACGCAATGCCAAGAACACGATTTTGAATCAGAGGGGGGTGGCTCTATTAGAGGAAACACGGTACCATTGGGTAGCCAACATTCTAGGCTTTCAAACGTGGGGTGACCTGCTCAAAATTTCGGAAAAAAATTTGCATAAAAACAAGAAATAAGGTCAACATTTTTTGAAAAATCGAGTTAACTGTGTAACAACCCTAGTAATACTTAATTCTGCCTGCTAATTTCTTAAAAATGCCGGCTAATTTTATAGCTGCATTTTTCTACATTTTTGTGTCAATTTTTAACATTATCGTGTAGCGCAAGATCTCAGCTTCCCAACACAACTTTATTGAATGATTTCAGAAATGATAAGATTTAGGGGTTTGAAAAAATAGGTGTTGTCTCGTCTCAACACCTAAATATCTAAATTTCTGAAATCATCCGATGAAGTTTGATAGTTTGTTAAAAATTTGAGATCTTGGGCTACACGATAATGTTAAAAATTTTGAAAAATTCAAAGAAAAATGTAGAGAAAAATGCAAATAAAAAATTAGCGGGCATGTTCAAGAAATTAGCGGCATTTTTCAGAAATTAAATGGCACCCATTCAAAACAGCATTTTGTAAGGGTGATAACTGTGATTTTCAAAATCATTTGTACTTTGTGGACCCTTTCAAACTTTTTACCTCAAATTTCTGTTTAAAATTTTGCCTCCATAATACTTTTTTTTGTTTCAAAATGGCAATAAACACTATAAAAATGGCCTCACGACCCTTCAAAACAGAGAAAAACGGGCAGTAGGTAGATTTAACTTGGATTTTATGGCGCAGTGGGTAGGCGTTTGATTTTGTTGCGTAAACATTATAAAAAAGCTATCGAGAGTACAACCCTACCTCCTTCGATACTACAATTCTACTGCTCATTTTTGAAAACGTTGAAAGGCCGTGGGCCCTTTTCTTTAAAAGTAGTCAAAAAGTCCTTTGTTTTTGGACAAACGGCGCTGGTGGAGAATCCGGTTCAAATTTTGCATTGGTCCCCCCTGTTGATTTTTTATGAAAAATTCTTTGGTTCATCTAAAAACATCAACAGGGGACCAGGGCAAAATTTGCATCGGATTCTTCACTAGTGCCGGATAACCTTTATTTTTCAAACTTTTCAATAGTCGGCTACAGAGTTATCAATACAGTCGACTCTCGATATAACGAACCCCCAAAAAAGTTCGTTCCCGCCTAGGGTTTGACACTTTTTTTAGCCCGCTTTTCGAAGTTTTTGGCAAGTTTTTCTTTGGCTGGTCTAGTCCAAAACATCGCAAGGATTCGATTTTACCAGTCGTTTCTGAAAATCGCAATAGTTTTGCCGAAAGACCCGTGCCTCTCGATACAACAGACTTTTGAAAATAAGTGTCCGTTGTATCGAGAGGCCCTGTTGATTTTTGTGAAAAAATTCTTTGGTTCATCTAAAACATCAACAGGGGACCAGGCAAAATTGCATCAATTCTTCACTAGTGCCGGATAACCTTTATTTTTCAAACTTTTCAATAGTCGGCTACAGAGTTATCAATACAGTCGACTCGATATAACGAACCCCAAAAAAGTTCGTTTCCCGCCTAGGGTTTAACACTTTTAGCCGCTTTCGAAGTTTTTGGCAAGTTTTCTTTGGCTGGTCTAGTCCAAAACATCGCAAGGATTCCGATTTTACCAGTCGTTTCTGAAAATCGCAATAGTTTTGCCGTAAAGACCCGTGCTCTCGTACAACAGACACCTTTTTGAAAATAAGTTGTCCGTTGTATCGAGAAGGCACAGATGTTTCAGCAAAACTATTGATTTACCGATTCGTCCCGCGATGTTTGGACCACACCAGCAAAGACAACTGGCAAAAGGCTTCAAAAAGGGGGCTAAAAAAATGTCAGTCCCTAGGCTTGAACGAACCTTTTGGGGGTCCGTTATATCGAGAGTCGACTGTACATTTAAATTCAATTTTTGTATTACTAATTGCACTGTTTTACTAATACAACACAGAAAATCTGCCTCTATTGAACAATAAATACCGAATTTTGCCTTGTTTTTGCTAGTGTTCCGTCAGAACGGACTCAATAATGTCTCGCGGACTATTGGGTTGTCGCATAAGTTTGTTCGGTTTTTTAAAAAGGTATATAAATTTTCATTTTTAAAATGAATAAACAAAATGTTAGATGCTGTTTGGTAGCTCTGTTTCTCCTCTTTCGAGTGATACATCACATTTTATTTTTCACAACAATTTTCAGGTAAAAACAATGAAACAAATCAATCAATAATGTATTCTCCTTCACTGTTCATGACTTCTTCCCACCTTTCTGAAAGTTTGAAAATTCCTCGTTTGAAGAAGTTCACATCTTTGATTTTTGCACTTTTCCCATTGCGATCAGATGGCGGGCCACAGTTGAATGATGAGATTCCATTTGCTCTTTCTCGAGTTGTTTGACGGCCATCCTCCTTCAGCAGTTCATCGATTCTTTCTTCGTCAATTTCGATTGGTCTTCCTGTTCTTGGTGTGTCACTAAGATCGAATTGTTCAGCCTTGAAACGCGCAAACCATTTTTGAGCTGTTCTTTCCCCAATTGAATCGTCCCCATAGACAGCGTTGATGTTCAGCTTTAGCAGCATTGATTCCTTGGTTGAAAGAGAAGAAGAGCAGATGTCGGAAGTTCACATTTTTCTCAGTTTGTCACTCCATTTCGCTTGCTGAAAAACATGCTTTTATATTATTGACATTCAAAACAAATATATTCAAATGAAAGGTGAGAATAATAGCTACAAATTGATGTATGGCTTGCCAATAATAATATCTTAAAAAAAATTATCAAAAAAAAAAAACCCAACGAATTTATGCGACAACCCAATACAAAAATAAATTTAAAAAATTTTGGCGCTAGTACTAATAAGTGTTTTACGCACATTTTCCGGGGTCTGGAACATATATTTGGGTGCTCTTTACTTAGGCTTGGGGGTAGGCCAGCGTATGGAAGTTGTGAATGATAAGTGTTTTACGCACATTTTCCGGGGTCTGGAACATATATTTGGGTGCTCTTTACTTAAGTTTTAGAAGGCATAAGTTTTGGGGGGGGGTATTCTATACTAGGGTCAAAATTTTGAATCCGTCGAAGCATCTACGCACTATGCGCCTAAGCACAAGCCTAAAAACAAAAAGAGGATCAAGGCAAAAATCGTCATCCATTGTTCAATGAAGCCGAACATCTATTGCTTAGGTGTTCCATTGGCTGGTCCCTTTTCCATTTAACTGTTGTGTTGATGTAGTAGATCAGACTAACTGTGTGTTTGCAATATACCTTAATCTAAGATCTATAATCACCAACTGTTTCAGGCCTTCATGAGCGGCAAACTCAAGGTTAAAGGCAACCTGATGCTCCTCCAAAAGTTGCAATCCATCCTGGCCAAGGCTAAGCCAACCAGCAAGCTCTAATATTTTTATCGCAATCATATTTCTTCTTTTTATTTTGGAAATAAAGCATTTTTTGGAAAATGAAGAGCTGAAAACACTGCAAATTGCAGCACTCAAACACATCTGGTTTTGATTGAGCTAAAGAGGGATCAGTGCAGACGAATAAATTTGGGCTAAATGGAGGAAATAAATCTGGCTAATCTACTCTGTCACACTTCTTTTTGAGTTGGCCAAGCTTGTTCAAAGTAATTCTTGAAATTGAGTGGACTAAATGTTCTATTTGTGTAATTTTTTATATACAAAGTGGGACAAAAAATTCTGCTTTTTTGAAATGGCCATAACTTTTTTCTAGGTCGTTTTTCGAATTTTTTTGTTACACATCTATTTTCTTGCCGACAATATGTTTGTGGTATATATCGCCAGAAACACCATTTTCGCTTGGTTCCCGTGCGTTTTGGGCTCTGGTCAGTGGATGACCTCTAGGTGGGCAAGTCAAAAACAACAGCGAAAAATCGTTGGTTTATATCATACAGTCAAACCCCGGTTATCCGGCACCCTCGGTTATCCGGCACCTTAAATATACTTCATTTGGCTCAGATTGGCTTATTCTCTGTCAACTTATACTCCAGTTATCCGGCACTCAGTTATCCGGCACCTTAAATATACTTCATTTGGCTCCAGATTGGCTTATTCTCTGTCAACTGCACTCAGTTATCCGGCACTCCAGTTATCCGGCACCTTAAATATACTTCATTTGGCTCAGATTGGCTTATTCTCTGTCAACTGACACTCCAGTTATCCGGCACTCCAGTTATCAGGCATAAATATACTTCATTTGGCTCCAGATTGGCTTATTCTCTGTCAACTGACACTCCAGTTATCCGGCACCTTAAATATACTTCATTTGGCTCAGATTGGCTTATTCTCTGTCAACTGACACTCCAGTTATCCGGCACTCCAGTTATCCGGCACCTTAAATATCTTCATTTGGCTCAAAGATTGGCTTATTCTCTGTCAACTGACACTCCAGTTATCCGGCACCTTAAATATACTTCATTTGGCTCAGATTGGCTTATTCTCTGTCAACTGACACTCCAGTTATCCGGCACTCGGTTATCCGGCACCTTAAATATACTTCATTTGGCTCAGATTGGCTTATTCTCTGTCAACAACCTCAGCACCTTAAATATACTTCATTTGGCTCAGATTGGCTTATTCTCTGTCAACTGACACTCAAGTTATCAGGCACTCCAGTTATCCGGCACCTTAAATATACTTCATTTGGCTCAGATTGGCTTATTCTCTGTCAACTGACACTCCAGTTATCCGGCACCTTCAATATACTTCATTTGGCTCAGATTGGCTTATTCTCTGTCAACTGACACTCCAGTTATCCGGCACCCTCGGTTATCCGGCACTCCAGTTATCCGGCACCTTCAATATACTTCATTTGGCTCAGATTGGCTTATTCTCTGTCAACTGACACTCCAGTTATCCGGCACCTCGTTTATCCGGCACCCTGAGGCAGGTCCCCAGGGGTGCCGGATAACCGACGTTTGACTGTATACCAAAAAATATTGAGCAGCGAAAGATACAGTCAACCCTCGATTTAACGACACCCCCAAAAGTTCGTTCCCACCTCGGGTCCGACACTTTCTTTAGCTCAATTTTCAAAGTCTTTTGCCAAATATGATTCGCCAGTCTATTCCGAAATATTGCAACGATTCTGACTTTGCCGGTCGTTTTTCCAAAATCATTTTGTTATGCCAAAATGACTGATAAACTTTGGTTATCCGCCACCCTTTTTTGAAAATGGGTGCCGGATAAACGAGGTTTGACTGTAGTGTGTTTTACCACTCAATCGATAGAGAAAAATCTCAGCTACAAGACGGTGTAAAAACATCTGAGATGAGAAAACAAAATATATGAAAAACAGGTGTGTGAAGTCAAATGCAGGTAATTTTGATGCTCAGTATCAAACTGGCTATAGCGCGGCTAGCCTCCAAGCCTCCTCCTAGTCAAAAAATTTGATCCAGAATTTGGCACTTAAACAACATCTTGTAGCGCAGTTCAAGAGCTACAAGACCTATTTTACAGAATAATTTTTGAAAATATGGGTGTTGGCATTTAAAAAAAACAATTTCTTGAAAAAATTACCAATCCGAAAAAATTGGAAAAACTTAGATTTTGGTCATTTTTCAAAAACATTGTTTTTTTAAAAGGCCATATCTTCAAAAATAATTCTGTAAAATAGGTCGTGTAGCTCTTGAAGTGCGCTACAAGATAGCACTAAGATTTTGTTAAAGTGCCAAATTTTGAATCAAAGTTTTGACCAGTTGAAGCGATGAATGTACCTCCTTAAAGTGCCCACTGGTGAACGTCATTTTTTTTGAACACTTATACCCTCTATTTTTATCATTATCGTATTTCTTTTAATAAACGGGCAGTCTTTAATAAACGGGCAGTCTTTAATAAACGGGCAGTCTTTAATAAACGGGCAGTCTCCAATAGTCGGGCAGTCTCCAATAGTCGGGCAGTCTCCAATAGTCGGGCAGATCTCAATAGTCGGGCAGTCTCTAATAAACGGGCAGTCTCAATAGTCGGGCAGTCTCCAATAGTCGGGCAGTCTCAATAGTCGGGCAGTCTCCAATAGTCGGGCAGTCTCCAATAGTCGGGCAGTCTCCAATAAACGGGCACCCTAGAAGGTGATTGGGAAATAAACGGGCAGTCTCCAATAGTCGGGCAGTCTCTAATAAACGGGCAGTCTCCAATAGTCGGGCAGTCTCCAACGGGCAGTCTAAAAGTCGGGCAGTTTACCTACACCTTAACTCTTTAAGCTAAAATTTTTGGAAAAATACAAATGTTTTACTGTTTGATGCTGATCTAGACGAAAAAAATGGCTACCTTACCTTACAGTCTTCATTTTGAATTTGATGGTCAGAATTCGTATGCTTGTGTTATTGAATGTTTACCTCTTTTTGTTGTCTGTCTTCGAATAAATTTTGATCGAAAAAATAAGCGGGCAGTCTCCAATAGTCGGGCAGTCTCTAATAAACGGGCACCCTCGGAGGTGATTGGAAAATAAACGGGCATGTTCGCTTATTAGAAGAAATACGGTAATGAACAACATGGCTCATTAGAAGGGCCAAAAAAAGGGCTACCAAGTAGTATATAATAAATCAAAAAATAATTATAACATGTTACATGAAAACCCATTGAAAAAAAAACGACATTACTTATGGTTCACCCAGTAGTTCAAGTGCCTCGCAAAATGCCCTTTATGCTTCTACAATTGCCGAAAAATACGTAGGAAAAAGTTGGCTCAGGGGCTATTAACCCTGCTGTTCTGGCTTGACCTTTTCCCTTCCTAAGTCTAAAGACAAAAAGTGGGAAAGACGGGCACATTTGGCTAAAGTAGATTAGATTTTATTAGCAGATTGAAGGAGGAGAAGGTCCTCTAATGATTCTCCTGGCACGAACATTGACAGCAAGGCGCAACTGGAATTGATTTAATTTGTGTGGGCGCGACACAAAAACAAAGCTGGGTAACTTACTTTTCACGACATTTTTTAGAAGTTTTCTCGTCCGATCTGCCAATGTCAAGCAACGGTCCTTTTTAACCGTTCTTTCAATCCGTTTTTTTCTGTCTGTATTAGTTTTCTCCAATTTTTTGTACTTTTCTAAAAAAAGGTCCCCATTTCAGCCGAAAATTTTCGTTCAGAGACATCTTATGTGCGAAATTTTGACAGTGGACTCCCGATTTAGTTTACACCCTGAGGACCGGCTTAAGTGCACACTAAATCAGGGTAGTAGTAGTAATTTTACTTACAAGGCAACCGCCCGAACTGTAAAGTTTTGACCCCCAAAATTTTTGGGCACTCTAATTCATTGCATTTTTTAGCGCTAGTATAGAACCCCCCTGAACCAGACCCCTTCAAAATCGCTGCAACTACCCTTTGGAACAACAAGTTTAGGCTTAGTCCTTAGGCTTAGGGGTAAGCCAGCGTATGGAAGTTGTGACTATTAGATGTCTTACGCACTTTTTCTGGAGTCTGGGATAGAGATGGAGGATGGCCTATTCCGGGACGGGACGGGACAAAATTTTAGCAAAATTTTTCAGGACGGGACACCAGGACAGGACAACCTACAAAACTGTTCAGGACAGGAATCCGGGACCTTCCGTCGGGACGCAAAGCTCGAATTTGACATACCAGTTAATGAAATGACAATGAGAAATTCAGGACAGACACCGGGACAGGACAAGGGTCAAATTTTTTCGGTCGGGATACCGGGACGGGACAATCGCATGAAACTCCACCGGTCAGGACAGAATGTCCCGTCCGTCCATTTCTCCATCTCTAGTCTGGGACATATATTTGGGTGCTCTTTACTTAAGTTTTAGAAGGCATAGGTTTTGGGGGGTGGGGGGAATTCTATACTAGGATCCATTTTTTCATTATGAATTTTTTATGTTTTTCCACGCGCTGAATATGAAAATCCTGCATATAGTCATTCTGGAATCGATCACAAAAATTTCAATTTTTGGATGCCTTAGTCCCCCAAGCTGATTTTTAGCTATTTATCTTTAAAAAAATCAGCTTGGGGGACCAAGGCATCCGAAAATTGAAAATTGATACGCAGGATTTTCGTATTCAGCGCATCAAAAAACATTGAAACATTATAAAAGTGGATAAAAATTTTAGGGGTTAAGATTTTACACTTGGGGCGGTTCCATTGTTAGTCGCTGGCCAAATAGGTCGGGTTCAAAGGTGCTCTGTATCGGATGTACACTAAATCCAGAGTCTACTGTCTTAGAATTTTCTTGACTTATCAATTATTAATTTCGGCTAAAGTGCCTTATATGTCGTCCTCTCAAAACTCATTTTTAACAACATATTCGTGTTTATCATGCCGTAATTAGGCTAGAAAACACGTTTTTTAGAGGGCGACGACATTTATTTTTCAAAATTTTTTCTTCTTCAAAAATCACATTTTTGGGATTTTTTTAATTTTTGTCATAGTCTTTTCTCTCTTTTTACAAATGTTTATCGATTTCTAGTTTTCCATTTGTTGTTGACTGTTATTTTGTTGAGCATCCAATCCACATGGCCGGCCTACCGCATGCAAAAGCAGGGCTATGTCAGGGTGTTGTACCTTTGACATAGCCGTTTCGAGAGTTTTGATCTCGAAGAGGAGTTGCTAGGGGCGCGACCCAACTCCAAGTCCCCGGAGGGGGCGTATGGGGCTTGGAGAGCAGCCATGTGAATTTGGGGTCATTTTAGGTCATTTAGACCTATTTTAGATATAAAAAAATTTTCCAAAAAAATGATGTCCCCCTCCAGAAACATGTTTTCTAGCATAATCAAAGCCTACTAAGTCGAAACAGGGGTCAAAAACCACTTTTGGGAGGACGACATATAAGGCACTTCGGCCTTAATTTCTCTGACAGAATTCCCCTGACTAATTTTTACGCAATAAATGAGCAATTTCAGCCTGATAAATGTAATAATGAACGATTGGAAGAAGGTTTTACTCCCAGTTATGTTATTCTGGCTGTGTTTTTATCATTGGAATGGCTGCTTATTTGCCAATGCCTACGGTTTCATACTCACAAATGCGGCAGGACACAACGAGGTGGGTTGAGACTTGGACTTAATTGAACAAATTTATGCTTTTTTTTCTTTCTAGCGTATAGGAATTTTTGTTCAATTCAAAATTTAACATACCGCATTTCCTCTAATATAAAACCACAAGGGATGACCAAGCAATGGTTTTTGACATTATACACCAAAAAATATTGTCCGCGAGAAAAATCGAGCTGTGAAAACTGAATTTTTACGTCAATGGGGAATACCAGTGCATTACACTGCAAATTAAGGCGGCGATCAGCAACTTTACAAAATCCACCGCAAGCATGGTTTAAATTTGAATTTTAAATTTGAACTATAATTATAAGTCAGCATATAACACAACTGACGTATAGAGAACTATAGAGCTATAGAATTTGCCGAACACGTCCTATCTTGCATAGTCAATCAACGTTGGGCTCGACTAGTGGATGGTTCAAAATTTAAAAAAAAATTAAGTGCAAACAAAAAATAATTCGAAAACATTATTGACAAAATTAGGGTGGCCCCGCGCGAATTCAAATTTAACAAATCACTGTGCTTATCAAATTTCATGGTCTTTTAATCTGAACTTATGACCTCATTCTACTCTAAAAAATTAGTCAGCAAAATCTCGTCAGACCAGGTAGAGCGCTTTTAATTTTTTTTCAGAAGTTTTGAACAAACTTCTGCCCTCTTTTTTCTTCACTATAACGGACTACTGTGACCACCTAGTCCAGACTTACAGAAAGTCACTTCTAAACTTTACTTTGCGGCACATAAGTGAACAATTGCACAATTTACATGATATACATTTTAAAAATCTTTTAACTGTTTGATCAATTCTCGACTAGCTCTTTTCAGGGTGACATTAGGAAAGCGCTGCAACTTCTTTTCGACGATCTTCATCAACGAAGGACACCCGCCATTGGTCAGCGCACAAGATGAAAACGACATGCCTCGGTTAAACTACAATAAGTTGACTTATAAATATTTATTATTTAAAAAGTCTAACCTCCAGTGGCCACAGCAGTACTGAAGAATTATAGAACACCAACTCCGTTGACGGTCCACTTACTATCGAATCCTGTGAACCGCCAGCATTTGAAAAGTCAACCCATCGCCCGCTCCTTGTGTCGAAAGCACAAATTATCGTTGAAAAGGCCATGACCTTTCGGATGCTATTGTGAAGCTCTCTTGCACAGCTATTTACGACGTAAGTCAAGGCCAGACGGTAATAAAAAAGATAGGGGAAGAGGTAATGCGGCTGAAAAAATCAGCTTGAGTAATTGTGAACAACCAGTACAAGACTTGAGACTTGACACAGTCGGGATTTTAAAGTAGCCCTAAACCATTAAGACTCAAATGAAACCAGAAGACCTCACCTCAAATATTCCACGAACACAAAATTTGTAGAGAGCGCAAGTAGTTAGCAGATGATTGAAAAACACTGCCACTCGATGAACCCGAAGTAAAGAGAATTCCGGCTCAGAATACACCTAAAAGGAGAGTTTTAAGACCCGGAAGCTGTCGCGTGTGTTACCATTGAACTTCCCTGCTGGTTTTGTAAAATTGGACCCTCACAACCCACAGGTAAGCTCTTATCGAAAAAAGCGGCAGTCTGGATCGAATAAGTCCGAGAACTAAAAAAAGTATATAAAACATAATCGAATTGATTAAGGCTGACTTGAACGAGTAGCGAAAAAAGGCAGTGCTTCTAGTTTCGAAGGTAACAGAATGGCCACTTGGATCTACCAGAACTTCCCCTCTCTCGAAAATTTTTACGCGTTGCGCGGAAAGAACAGGAAATAGTATATCTCCAGGTGCTGTAGCACAAAAGAAGAATTTATTTGCATCAGTCATTTCCAGATCCTCATTAAAAGTCAGGGAACCATCCTGAAAAAATCCCTATCGTTACAGAACCCACATAAAGAATCTTATCACTCTTATTTCACGGTATTACCACTCCCAAGAATAAAAATAATAATTACAGTCAACCTTCCCTATTACATACCCCATAACATAACTTTTTCCATATTCCATAAGGGAACGTCAAGAAATTATGTCAGACTGACAGGCCGTTTTTGGGACCCCCCACCCCCCTGTCAGAACATGTCAGAATGGGCTTGATGTTCCCTAACATAACTTCTGTATATAATATCACTACGATCAGTTCCAAGAGGGTATGTACAGAGAAGATTCACTGTACAGGAAAATAACCTTGGTAGGAGCACGACTTAAGTCACCTGGATCCTTGGCAAAACGGATAATCTTAGCTAAAAAAACAGCAATATGCATACAGCAATTCAGTCTTCAGCACGAACCCCAACCATCTGATATGGCACAGTAGTGATGGCTATGTTGGAAGCTCATCCAACGAGACAGTAAATAACGTCGAAAAACACGATGGCCAACACACTGAGCCTTGCGCCTCTGATGATCAATCTACAAGAGACCAAACCAGCCACTGAGTATAACAAAAAGATTTTAACAAACAAGACTCACACAAACGACTCTCTGACGAAAAGTTCCTTGCTCAGGATAATTGTCTAGGAAGACGACAGTGGTATCTTTCAAGGCGTAGAAACCAATAAAACGAGATTCTGAATAATTTGGAGACACTTCGCTCAAGCAGTCAATATCCACATGGTAGTATTCGCCCAGCAGCAGATCGATAACACCCATTCGCATTGTCACATTGTCGAAGTCTTCATCAAGTAACCAGTTCAGCGTCAGCTGTAAAACAAACGGGTCAGTTACAATGGCTTAGGCTTAGGCCAACGACAACAAAGAAAGCTAACCTTTAACTCAGGCTGCATAAATAGAAATCTTCCGCTGGGTGATAAACACATAGACGACTTTGAGCTACTGAAGGTAGTTTTGAGCAGCGAGCCATCCTTGTATACCTAGAACAGTGAGACCATTTCAATGAAAAAAAAACATAAAAACTTACTTCGTCGTTGTGAAAGACGCCTACTCCATCAAGCCAGTTCATGTTTTTGAAATTGACGATTTGTTTGAGCTTCCGACGGAAGACTGCGAAATTGCGCAACCAGCGGAAAGGCCAATTGGGCAAGTCGTTTGACACACTGCTCTCCAATGACACAAAGAATTCATCCCACTCTTTCATCCATTGCTCGCATATATGGATTACCGCCTCGAGATTTTGCCCTCCCTTGATTAGCAATTGCGAAATTTGGTTCATCGTAGACGAATTTCGACCTGCAATCAAAAAGGGATATGTTTGCTAGTTCAATTCAATTTGATTGAATTGAATAAATTCCATGAATTAACAAAGCAAAAAGGCTACTTTTCTTTAGGTCGTGACTCCCGCCTCGTGAGTTTAACCCTGGACACCACCAATTTTTAAAATTTTTATGTGAATATTTATTTTATCAGACCATTCGACGTGAAATCGAAAAGTAGACGTAGGTCACAAATATCAGATCTTCAACTTTTCTTTAAAAATTTGAGTTCAGGTAAGAAAAAAGTTCAAACTTTACGTCAAATACAATGCAAAAGTTACATGAAACTTCTTTTTTTCGCATGAACCTGCTAAAGTTTGCATTTTTCCCGATTATTTTTATACAGGGTTACGATCTCAAAGTTTTTAAAGGAGGTACATATCAAATAGCGAACATTTTGAACTCTCAGGTTCGATTCCAAGTGAGCGCACACCCTTTTTTAACACTTTGAGATTTGAAGTCTCAAAATAAGGGCTAAATTTAACCCTACCCCACCCAGTCAATTTTAATCAGAAAATCAATAGGGGGGACCAAGGCAAATTTTGGCTGCGTGGGTTAGGGTCTAAGTGTGCCCAAAATAATGACAAATCTTATAAATAAGTACAGATCGTAACCAGGGTTTTCATATGATATCATGTAGCCTGATATGATATCATGAGGGTGATATCACGTATCATATCATTTCACTGAACTTCATGTCACACCAATATCATATCACTCGAATTTCCGAGCATCCATATCATATCATTATCATATAATAAAAATTAGGTGATATCAACCCATATCATGTGATATCAGAAATGTTTCAAAACAATCAATTGTAGCAGTGTTTTATTTATCAAAACTATCAAAAATAGACTTTTTTACTCATCCTATACACCCAAACTTTCGCTTACTTTGTTCTTCATCACTTGCTCGTGCAACTTCACGAGATAATCGTCAACTGCTATCTTCACTTGTGCTTTCAAATCGGCAGGATTTACCGTTGGTGGCACATCAGGGATAATAATGTCAGCCGCCATGTCTAGCGCGATAAATGCGACTGCCTTGACAATGAAACCCTATTCATTACTGTGAACAAGCCGAACAGGCGCCTTAACAGGCGCCAAAATAAACTAAAAATGAAAAAAAATTGGGGTCACAGGTTCGAAGACCCCCTTGAGCATACCTGGTTTTTCCCACTTTTCTGGCAAAACTCAAAATTTTAAGCATCAGATGTCAATTCTGATGAGTTTTCTGAACTCTACAACTCAGTTTACGCATAAAAACGTTAAGAATGAAGAGATTTGTAAATGGGAATTGGGTTAAAAAAACGTGACGAACATTTAGCGTTACATTCCTACAAAAATACTATACCGTATTTCTTCTAATTGCCGCACAGTCTCTAATTACCGCACACCCCTAACTTTTAAGACTTATATCTCAGGAGAGTAAATATTTTTGCTAAGCTGTTTGATTGCATTTTCTTAACTCCACGAGCTTTACCGATTCCACTTTTTAGATCTTGATTAAGCACCCGAAAATCTCTAGATCAATTTGAAAATTTCAGATTTTCGGGTGATTGAAAAATAAGCGCACATGTGCGGCAATTAGAAGAAATACTATATGTAGATTTGCCTATGTAAATTTTTTGTTAAAAATTGTTTCTTTTTGAGACAAACAAAAATTTTGTGTGGAAATATTTTAATTTAGTGGATGACTTTCATTTTGGCCATATTTTCATTTTATTCTCACTTTGCAGGCTTCCGGCGACACCAGAACTTCTGCAATAAGCACAGCGAATAGTCGGGATGAGATTGCGGAGCAGGACGAAGGCCTATTCGCTGAAGACTACTACCCAGGGGATGGAGGGAGTGATGGTTCCACAGAGCAGATCCATAGCTCTTCCACCAAACCCGCAGCGATGGCTTCTGTTTTTGAATATGGGTAGGTGGATTTCAGAGTTTCGATTAAAAACTAAAAGCAATTAACCATTGAGTTGTGACTGTGTTTAGAACTTACTCTGCTAACTCTTTTGGGTAAACTAACTTTGCTTTTTGTCGTGCAATTCGTTAATTACTTTGTTATAATGAGCTTTTTGGCTAAAGTGCCTTATATGTCGTCCTCTCAAAACTCATTTTTAACAACATATTCGTGTTTATCATACCGTAATTAGGCTAGAAAACACGTTTTTTAGAGGGCGACGACATTTATTTTTCAAAATTTTTTCTTCTTCAAATTTTCACATTTTTGGGATTTTCCGATTTCTAGTTTTCCATTTATTTTGTTGAGCATCCAATCCACATGGCCGGCCTACCCCATGCAAAAGCAGGGCTATGCCAGGGTGTTGTACCTTTGACATAGCCGTTTCGAGAGTTTTGATCTCGAGGAGGAGTTGCTAGGGGCGCGACTCAACTCCAAGTCCCAAGCCCCGGAGGGGGCGTATGGGGCTTCCACAGCAGCCATGTGAATTTGGGGTCATTTTAGGTCATTTTAGACCTATTTTAGGTCAAAAAAATTTTCCAAAAAATGTCGTCCCCCTCCAGAAACATGTTTTCTAGCATAATCAAAGCCTGCTAAGTCGAAATAGGGGGTCAAAAACCACTTTTGGGAGGACGACATATAAGTAACTCCGGCCAGCTTTTTTTCGAGCAAAATTAAAATGCAGATAAAACAGGGATGGTAATGAAATCTTTAAAAAAGTAAGTTTTCGACAGCTTTCGAAGAAAGAGGGTCGTTTTATCCAGTGCTTATTGCCATTTTCAGGCGAAATAAAATATTTTGACTGAAATTTGGGTTTTTGAAAAAAGTACAAATATTTTTAAAAATTTATAATTCCCATCCCTGAGATAAAATCCACAGAGTGGGAAACTTTCAGCCAATTGCTTTCACTCACAGCTTTTTCAATTTGTAATATTTTTGAAGTATTTTTGGTGTATCGAAAAGAAAAAATTCTACAGCAATCGTTTTTTATTGAATCTTTATCGAACAATGACATACAAAAACCAAGCAGAAACCTAGAGACTTGAAAACCTAGCAGTCTTTTGAAATCTTCAGCAACACTTGTAAATGCGAATGTTGCTTTTCACCCAACTGTCATGTAATACTTTACTTGAAGACATAATTCCGAGAAAGACTCTTGGGCACTTATGCCGTTGGCCACTCCCGCACATTTATTTTTAAAATAACCGCAACCGCAATTTTTTAATAAACCGCCAAAATTGCGGTTAACCGCAAGCCAAAAATAATTTTAAACTCCCGCTTTTTTTGCTACGATTTTTCCAACGTTATCCAACCTTTCCAGACATCCAGACATTCAAGCCGCAATGAGTCTACTGTGGGAAATTCAACTCATACGCTAGAATATATTTAGGATAACGAGAAGAACTACCCGACTTTGGCAATTTTGGCACGACGCTACTTTTCTCCTCCGGCAACGAGTGTCCCCAGCGAGCCACTCTTCTCCGTGGCCAGGGATGTATACGACTACCGAAGATCCAGTCTGCTGCCGGACAATGCTGAGATGTTGATATTCCTCCACGAAGTGCTTCCTTTGATTAATTTCAGCTATTAGAGTTTCTTGTGTTGAATTGAGTTGGGTTGGAATAAAGATATGTAGACCAAACTACACATTTGTATGAAACCAAAGTATATATATCTGGTGTTCAAGCTTATCTTTCGATAGTTTTATTTTTGAATATTGAAAGTAGGCATTAATGAATAGTTAAGATCAACCTAAAACCCGGTATAAACCGCAAAACCGCGGTTAACCGCGCATACCTTTTAAAATAACCACCCAACCGCAACCGCGTGGAAATTTTTGTAAAATAACCGCAACCGCACAACCGCATTTAGCCTTGCGCCCAGCTCTAATAAATGACGACTCTTGATCATATCTGCATTAAAGACTCTTTTGCCCAGCTCAGTGATCAAAACTCGAGGTAGAATCACCTTAATATAAGAACACAAGGGACCACAGGCGCCTGTCGGCTTTACTCTATAGTATTCGAAATTTCAATGAGGGCTATGACTTCATCCATAAAATAGGTATATCCTATTAGAACTCATTTTTCGCCTGTTCTTTTTTAAAACGAAAGCTGACATTCTGGGGAACGATGGTATTAGCGACAAAAGTGATTTCTTGTTCGTTCTAACCTTCGAAATAGCGGTACCCACCCACACATGCCAAATACTATTGGGGGATTGCGGGACCAAGGCAATTTGTCAACCTGTGGTGACCAATTTTTTTTGAAAACCTAACTTTTTAGTAATATAGATGTGAGAAACATCGTTTTTATCATTTTTAGCGTAAAAATATTACTTAGGAGATGTTTAAACACTATTCACAGTTAACTAAAGAAGGGGCCCCTAGTAGGGTGACCAACTTGCCGTTATTTAGTGGCATTGCCGTTATTTCGCATAATTTTGCCGTTATTTTTTTTTGAAAATACAGTCAAACTTCGATATAGTGGCCCCCACCTCAAGTTCGTTCCCACCTTGGGTCCGACACTTTTTTCACCCTGATTTTCGAAGTTTTTTACCACTTCTGTTTTGACAGTCTGGTCCCAAATATCGTGAAGATTCCGATTTTGCCAGTCGTTTTTCAAAAACTGAATAATTTTTCCATTTGAAAATAAAAACCTCGATACAGTGGCCCCTTATTTAAAAATTAAAGGGCCACTATATCGGGTTTTCATTTTCAAATGGAAAAATTATTCAGTTTTTAACGACTGGCAAAATCGAATCTTCACGATATTGGGACCAGGCTGTCAAAACAGAAGCAGTAAACTTCGAAAATCAGGGTGAAAATCGTATGAACAAACTCGAACGAACGAGTTCGAGTTCGGATCAAGGGTGTTCACGTAGCGAAAAAAACCGAACCGAACACGAACGCGAAGTACGTGAACAAGCCATAAGAGAATAGCCCATTTCTAGAATATCAACACACATGAAGGCAGAAACTCTCCGTCAGACAGAAAATATGTGACCGATAAATTAACTTATCGAACAACCAACGTATTTGATGCCGAGCCAAAGGCCCAGCTTTCCAAAATTTGAACAAACACTCCGAAGAGGTTTGCTTTCAATAGAAACCTTTAGGATTCTTATTCGAATCGAGTATGGTGTGAACTTTTGAATATTCATAGTTTTTGCTGTTCCATAACTTGCTGGGTTTGATGTCTTATCGAAAGATAAGAGACTAAAATACTCTTTGCTATATTGACTCGAACTTCAAGTGACCAAACACTACGAGCAACTAAACACTACTAGCAACTCATCAAGGAAAAATTGCCATGCCCCAAAATCAAAGAAATCCCCACTGTAACGTGAGAATTTGCAAAAAAGGCGTGAGTAAATCCGAAAAACTGGGTGAGAAACAACAGAAAACTGTTTGAAAAGGAAAAAATTTTGTTTGAAAAAAACAATTCGTGGTAGAATTCCACTTGAAGGATTGGTCCCCGGGAATTCAAATTTCAACATTTGAATGTGACTGCGTGAACATCTCCTTTAAAGGAGCATGCTCTCCTGTTGATAAGTCAATCGTTGATATTTGAATTCCCGGGGACAAAATCCTACACTATGGTTTTGGCAGGAATTGTTTTTTGAATTCATTCTGCCCTAATACCAAAATCCCTACCTTAAATAGGTACTTGTTTAAGACCGAGCCAGAGGCTCAGCAAATCCAAAACTCGCAGCCGAGACACTCCGAAGAGGACTGGCTCAGTCACAACTTCGGGATCCGACCCGGCTGAATGCTCCAGGTTCAGACGAGTATTCATGCTTTTCGCTGCACCCACAGTTGCTGGGTTTGACGGAAATCAAGAATTCAAAAAAAATATTTAAAATAAAAATGCTTGAATTCAAAAAACAATTCCTGCCAAAACCATAGTGTAGGATTTTGTCCCCGGGAATTCAAATATCAACAATTGACTTATCAACCACCTTCAAAACAACAGGGGGACCAAGGCAATTTCCAAGAAAAAACAACAGGGGCGACCAAGGCAATTTCCAAGAAAAAACAACAGGGGGACCAAGGCAATTTCAGAAAAAACAACAGAGGCGACCAAGGCAATTTCCAGAAAAACAACAGGGGCGACCAAGGCAATTTCCAAGAAAAACAACAGGGCGACCAAGGCAATTTCAAGAAAAACAACAGAGGCGACCAAGGCAATTTCAAGAAAAAACAACAGGGGACCAAGGCAATTTCCAGAAAAACAACAGGGGGACCAAGGCAATTTCCAAGAAAAACAACAGGGGCGACCAAGGCAATTTCCAAGAAAAACAACAGGGGGACCAAGGCAATTTCAAGAAAAAACAACAGGGGCGACCAAGGCAATTTCAAGAAAAACAACAGGGCGACCAAGGCAATTTCAGAAAAACAACAGGGGCGACCAAGGCAATTTCCAAAAAAAACAACAGGGGGACCAAGGCAATTTCCAAGAAAAAACAACAGGGGCGACCAAGGCAATTTCCAAGAAAAACAACAGGGCGACCAAGGCAATTTCAAGAAAAACAACAGGGGCGACCAAGGCAATTTCCAAGAAAAAACAACAGGGGCGACCAAGGCAATTTCCAAGAAAAACAACAGGGGGACCAAGGCAATTTCAAGAAAAAACAACAGGGGCGACCAAGGCAATTTCCAGAAAAACAACAGGGGCGACCAAGGCAATTTCCAAGAAAAACAACAGGGGGACCAAGGCAATTTCAAGAAAAACAACAGGGGCGACCAAGGCAATTTCCAAAAAAAAAACAACAGGGGCGACCAAGGCAATTTCCAAGAAAAACAACAGGGGCGACCAAGGCAATTTCCAGAAAAACAACAGGGGCGACCAAGGCAATTTCAAGAAAAACAACAGGGGCGACCAAGGCAATTTCCAAGAAAAACAACAGGGGGGACCAAGGCAATTTCCAAGAAAAAACAACAGGGGGGACCAAGGCAAAAAATGTGGCCCCCTAAAGGTGAATAGGACCTATTAAAAAAACGAAATTGCATGTTTGGTACCAATCGAACTGTGTAGAATCTCCTCTTTCCAATGCACCAAAATATTTCTAAAAGGTAACGAATTTTTTAAAATTATGAGCAGAAAAATAGTTGGCTAGAAATCTCCTATCCTGTAAAATTATTACATGTAGGCACATTTTTGGAAAATTTTTGTTTTTGTGGTGTGGCTTGCTCTGAAAATGTTTTATTACCTAGTCATCCAAAATAACTTTTTGTTCAGAGAAACACGGGATTTTCTCCATTTCTTGAGGCGAATAAAATATGATCATCGACAATGTCCCGAAAATCAAGGAGGTTGAAAAAAAATGATGGTGCAATAGAAAACTTAATCTAGATTTTATTTCAGAGTCGGTGGAGATCGGTGTTTCCGTTGTGGTAAGAGTTTTGTTAAATACTGTAAATCCTCTAGTTAGGCGACTGGATGGTTTACTTTTCAATATCCTGAGAATCTGAAAATTTTGGGGTCGATCTAGAAATTTTAGGTTTTTTCGAAATTGAAAAAGCGGATTCGGTAGCGCTGCCGCAAATAAAAAAATTTCGGCAAAAGTTACGCAATATTTTGTTTGATGGTTAGATTTTGATGAAATTATAGAGGTTCTATTAACTAGAGATGCAGATTTAGCAAAACCAGGGCCCCGAACCAGGGCTGTAACTAAAATAAAATGCCAGGGTCAGGGTCGGGATTTCGCCATTGTTAGCACCAGGGCCCTTGAACCAGCGTTTGTGCTCGAAAACTCATACGGGCCCTTGACCAGGGCCCCGGAAATGAGGCATTATTAAAAGAGGAGAGTGAGAGAGGACGAGTTGAGGTTGAGAATCTCATCAAGTGTAACTATCAACTTGAGATTTTGACAAATATATTTTTAAACATGGCGTCAATTTAACTTTATTTATGTATACTTTTTCAAAAATATTTTGCAAGGGCCCTGGTTCAAAACCAAGGTTAAAACCAGGGTTTAGAATTTTGACGACCAGGGCCCTTGACCAGGGCTCTGAAACCAAGGGTAAGAATTTTGCCGACCAGGGCCCTTGACCAGGGCTCTGAAACCAAGGTAAAATTTTTGACCAGGACCCTGACCAGGGCTCTGAAACCAGGTAAGAATTTTGCCGACCAGGGCCCTTGACCAGGGCTCTGAAACCAAGGGTAAGAATTTTGCCGACCAGGGCCCTTGACCAGGGCTCTGAAACCAAGGGTAAGAATTTTGCCGACCAGGGCCCTTGACCAGGGCTCTGAAACCAAGGTAAATTTTGCCGACCAGGGCCCTTGACCAGGCTCTGAAACCAAGGGTAAGAATTTTGCCGACCAGGGCCCTTGACCAGGGCTCTGAAACCAAGGTAGAAATTTTGCCGACCAGGGCCCTTGACCAGGGCTCTGAAACCAAGGTAAGAATTTGACGACCAGGGCCCTTGACCAGGGCTCTGAAACCAAGGGTAAATTTTGCCGACCAGGGCCCTTGACCAGGGCTCTGAAACCAAGGGTAAGAATTTTGCCGACCAGGGCCCTTGACCAGGGCTCTGAAACCAAGGGTAAGAATTTTGCCGACCAGGGCCCTTGACCAGGGCTCTGAAACCAAGGGTAATAATTTTGACGACCAGGGCCCTTGACCAGGGCTCTGAAACCAAGGGTAGAATTTTGCCGACCAGGGCCCTTGACCAGGGCTCTGAAACCAAGTAGAATTTTGCCGACCAGGGCCCTTGACCAGGGCTCTGAAACCAAGGGTAGAATTTTGCCGACCAGGGCCTTGACCAGGGCTCTGAAACCAAGGGTAAAATTTGCCGACCAGGGCCCTGACCAGGGCTCTGAAACCAAGGGTAGAATTTTGCCGACCAGGGCCCTTGACCAGGGCTCTGAAACCAAGGGTAAATTTTGCGACCAGGGCCCTTGACAGGCTCTGAAACCAAGGTAAATTTTGCCGACCAGGGCCCTTGACCAGGGCTCTGAAACCAAGGGTAAATTTTGACGACCAGGGCCCTTGACCAGGGCTCTGAAACCAAGGAGTAAGAATTTTGACGACCAGGGCCCTTGACCAGGGCTCTGAAACCAAGGTAGAATTTTGCCGACCAGGGCCCTTGACCAGGGCTCTGAAACCAAGGGTAAGAATTTTGCCGACCAGGGCCCTTGACCAGGCTCTGAAACCAAGGGTAATTTTGCCGACCAGGGCCCTGACCAGGGCTCTGAAACCAAGGGTAAGAATTTTGACGACCAGGGCCCTTGACCAGGGCTCTGAAACCAAGGGTAAGAATTTTGACGACCAGGGCCCTTGACCAGGGCTCTGAAACCAAGGGTAAATTTTGACGACCAGGGCCCTTGACCAGGGCTCTAAACCAAGAGTAAATTGCGACCAGGGCCCTTGACCAGGGCTCTGAAACCAAGGGTAAGAATTTTGCCGACCAGGGCCCTTGACCAGGGCTCTGAAACCAAGGGTAATTTTGCAAACCAGGGCCCTTGACCAGGGCCTGAAACCAAGGGTAAGTTCTTGCCGACCAGGGCCCTTGACCAGGGCTCTGAAACCAAGTAGAATTTTCCGACCAGGGCCCTGGACCAGGGCCTGAAACCAGGTTGAACAGGGCGCTGAAGGGCCCTGTCTGCATCTCTACTATTAACACAATAAAGCTATTGGGTTGATTCATAATTGATGCGGATTTTTGTTGCCTTGGGTCCCTCATGATTACAATGAGGAGGAAAGGGTCCGAATAAATGGGAAGCTGTTATTGATGTTGATGGCGAATACGCCCCAGAGTGATCCTTTAGAAATGTTTATGATTATGCTTTCAAATGTTTTGTTGTCGAATAAAGTTACAATAAAAAATCCGCATTAATTATGAATCAACCCAATATTTTTTGAAAAAATCATGTTGCTGTTGGCTAGAAAAGGAAAGAAGTCTGCAAAAAATTTATGCAATCAATAAAAAAAGTAAAAAGTGTTTTTCAAAATTCATGGCATTTGTTTATTTTTAACTGCTAAGAAATGGAGTTTTTGAGGGACCGTGTAGTTCGGGGTTTTCAGGGAGTTTTCTTAAATTCTTGGCAGAATTACCCGTTTAAAAACTCTACCTTAAAAGGCCTCAAAATTTTGGTGCCGCACACCGTCAGAAATTCATGCGTACGCCACTGGTTAAAGCCATTTGCAGGTGAGCAACATTAGAGCCGTCTCCGAAGTCACAATGGACTACAGTCTAGAATTATTCTACAGAGAAAGTTGGTTGGACACTCGCCTCAACTATGACAAGGAACTTTTTGCCAACAAAACTGAATTGGCCTTGCATGAGAGCTATGCTAATTTCCTGTGGCATCCAGACACTTTTATGTGAACTACAATTTTCTGTTTTTTTTGCCACAATATTCACATTTTTCCAGGCCGAACGCTATTGCATCCAAGAATCCTCAGAAGCAGTCCATTTCCCATCGCTCATTGCTCAGACTACGCGAAGGTGGTCGAATATTGTATAGCAGGAGGATCTCTGTGGTGGCTGAGTGCCCAATGGATTTGACATTGGTAATATTTGATTGTGAATTTGAAATTTTTATTTTTAGAATTTTTTTTCGTTTTTAGTTTCCGTTTGACTCACAGACGTGCAAGTTGGGCATTGAAAGTTGTGAGATATTTTGACAGTAAATCTGGATTACAATGAGTGCGGCTCTTTTTGTACCTTTTCCTTTTGAACAACTGTGTACAGTCGAACCTGGCTAACCCGTCACTCCAGTAACACGTCACCCCGCTAACCCGTCACTCCAGTAACACGTCACCCCGCTAACCCGTCACTCCAGTAACACGTCACCCCCGCTAACCCGTCACTCCAGTAACACGTCACCCCCGCTAACCCGTCACTCCAGTAACACGTCACCCCCGCTAACCCGTCACTCCAGTAACACGTCACCCCGCTAACCCGTCACTCCAGTAACACGTCACCCCCGCTAACCCGTCACTCCAGTAACACGTCACCCCCGCTAACCCGTCACTCCAGTAACACGTCACCCCCGCTAACCCGTCACTCCAGTAACACGTCACCCCCGCTAACCCGTCACTCCAGTAACACGTCACCCCCTAACCCGTCTCAGTAACACGTCACCCCCGCTAACCCGTCACTCCAGTAACACGTCACCCCGCTAACCCGTCACTCCAGTAACACGTCACCCCGCTAACCCGTCACTCCAGTAACACGTCACCCCCGCTAACCCGTCACTCCAGTAACACGTCACCCCGCTAACCCGTCACTCCAGTAACACGTCACCCCCGCTAACCCGTCACTCCAGTAACACGTCACCCCCGCTAACCCGTCACTCCAGTAACACGTCACCCCGCTAACCCGTCACTCCAGTAACACGTCACCCCCGCTAACCCGTCACTCCAGTAACACGTCACCCCATAACCCGTCACTCCAGTAACGTCACCCCGTAACCCGTCACTCCAGTAACCGTCACCCCCGCTAACCCGTCACTCCAGTAACACGTCACCCCGCTAACCCGTCACTCCAGTAACACGTCACCCCCGCTAACCCGTCACTCCAGTAACACGTCACCCCCGCTAACCCGTCACTCCAGTAACACGTCACCCCGCTAACCCGTCACTCCAGTAACACGTCACCCCGCTAACCCGTCACTCCAGTAACACGTCACCCCCGCTAACCCGTCACTCCAGTAACACGTCACCCCGCTAACCCGTCACTCCAGTAACACGTCACCCCCGCTAACCCGTCACCAGTAACACGCTAACCCCCGTCACTCCAGTAACACGCGTCACCCGTCACTCCAGTAACGTCACCGCTAACCCGTCACTCCAGTAACACGTCACCCCGCTAACCCGTCACTCCAGTAACACGTCACCCCGCTAACCCGTCACTCCAGTAACCCGTCACCCCCGCTAACCCGTCACTCCTAACCGTTTTCTAACATCCCCAGTAACACGTCGCTAACCCGTCACTGCATCACCCCGAAAGTCACTCCATAACGTCACCCCCGCTAACCCGTCACTCAGTAACAGCACCCCCCGCTAAGCCGTCATCCAGAGCAAAGTCAGTCCGCAGAACCGTGGATCAAGGACTGATCCCCCTGTTAAGCGTCTAGTTTGGGTTACCCCCGCTATTGCTCGAATACGTGCTCGTAATCCTACTTTGTAACCTCACCCCGGTAACCCGTCACTCAAGTTGGTCCCCAGGGGTGACGGGTTAGCCAGGTTCGACTGTAGTTGATATCATCTTGTAGCTGGCAATGGGCTGCAAAATGAGTCTTGCAGGGCCGCAATTTGGTGGTAGAGAGAAGTGGGGACTCCCGAGAAAGTAGTAGGGGTCCTCTACTAGGGGAGAAGCAAGGCATAATTTTTAAAAATTGTGTAGATAAAATGACCCCCGAGAAAATTTTGAAGTTTCGGGCCAGATCATTGATAAATTAGATATTGTTTTTTTAATTGTAGGTAAAATCGAGTGGGTCCGCACTTTGATGCCGCACACACGTGGCGTGGATCAATTGCGGACCCGCTCAATTTTTCATATTTTTAGAACAATTTCTACTTTATCAATTCCTCATGTTGTAGCTCTTTAGTTTCTTAGCTACAAGATGACCCCAACCGAAAAGTTTTTCAATACAGTCGAACTTCGATTTAACGACACTCCAAAAGTTCATTCCGGCCTTGGAGCCGACGCTTTTTTCACCTCAATTTTTGAACTTTTTGATCAGTTCTGATTCGTCAGTCTAGTCATAAATATTTTTTAAAAACTACAGTCTAGTCTCGTTTATCACCCTCAAGTTTTCCGACACTTTTTAAAGGGGCATGCCCACGCTAATAAGAGGTGGTGCCCGGGAATTCAATTTTTTTTCCCAATCGTTGAACTTCTGTAGGGAATTTTCAGCTTGGTTTCTAACAAACAAGGCCTAGAATTTAATCTAAAAAAATTTGAATTCCAGACCACTCTTAATGTGGGCATGTAATTTTTAAATGTTTTCCAGTTGTCTTTGGTTGTTTTAGTCCGAAATGTTGCCGATCGTTTTCCCATCTTTTACGTTGCTATAAAACCGCGTCTTCGATTATCCGACACCTCTTTTTAAAATCAGGTGTCGGATAAACGAGAGCCGTGGGTCTTTATAGCAACGTAAAGGATTTAAAAACGATCGGCGAAATCAGAATCCTTGCGATATTTCGGACTAAAACAACCAAAGACAACTGGAAAAACATTTTGAAAATTGGCTTAAAAAAAGTGTCGGACCCTAGGTGGGAATCAACTTGAGGGGGTGTCGGATAAACGAGACTAGAATGTAATGATTTTGCTAAAAAGACCAGTGACCCTATCTCGAAAAAGGGTTACGTTAAATCGAGGGTCGCGGGTCTTGTTAGCAAAATCATTTAGTTTTCAAAAGATGACCGGTAAACTCGAAATCCTTGCGATATTTGTTACTAGACTGACGAATCAGAACTGATCAAAAAAAAAATTGAGGTAAAAAAAGTGTCGGATCCAAGGTGAGTGTCGTTAAATCGAGTTTCGACTGTAGATGAAAAAAGTTGTGGCCAATTCCGAGTGAGAGGTGGCAAAAAATGTAGCATTGTAGTCTTAGCTTAAACCTCCAATTTATTCCTTTTCCATTTCTCAGATGGCTATACAGCTGAGCAAGTCAGTTACAAGTGGTCTAGAGGAAAGATAAACGCTCTCACTCTTCTAAAAATTCGCCTGCCCGACTTTCAAATACGAGAAGCCTTTGTGACGAGTCAGCTGGAAACTTATGCCACAGGTAGCGATTTCGATTTGTCTAATTTTTGGGTTGGGAGGGGGTGGTGTGGATCTTTGCACATTAAAAGCCAGAATCAATTTGGACAATTTTTTTAGCAAAATTTAAGAGAAACAGCCCTCAAATTTTGACTATCAAATGACAATCATAAAGTTGGTTCTCGACTATGAAAAATTTTCTCAAGCCATTAATTAATTTTATTTTTAGGCAACTACAGTCGTCTGTACGTCTGCTTTGTGTTCGCGCGTGCCTCTGGTTTCTGCTTTCTCCAACTGATAATTCCGTCAACAGCTGTGGTGATCACTTCCTGGGTAGCCTTGTGGATGGAGAGTGAGACTGAATTTCAGGACATGATCTCAATCATACTGGTTGGTCTTATTTGGATTAATTTTTACTGAGATTTGGTTTCAGGCCATTACTTTCCTTATTTTGTAAGTAACTTTTGCTTGATTGATGCTTGAAGTTTGACTCTGTTGAAAGGATAACTGCCGACCACGCCAATTGCCGACCAGCCCAAGTGCCTACCTATGTTTTTTGGCTTCTGCTTGGGGACACAAAGACAGGACTCAAAAAGCATGCCGTCGGTGTTTTTCTGCCTAGAGTCCTAATTTTTTTCCATGCTACGACTGTCTGTCGTCCCGTTCTAGATTTTTCGCAGCGCTGGCGTCCACCATCCCGTCTTATCGAAAAATGTGGGACAGAATTTTTCTTGTGGATAGGTCAAAGCCGACCCGAACTTCAGAAAAAAGTTCGGGCAGACTCAAACATGGCCAATAGTTGGGGATCGACAGTTGTGGTCAATAGGGGTCGACAGTTGGTCCACCTTCTTTACTCTACAATATAATTTCCTCTTAGTTCCTACAACGAAATGATGCCCAGAGTCAGCTACCTAAAGGTAATTTTTTTTGTGACTTACTTTCGACCAATTTATTTTCTTTGCCTTCTTCAAAATCCTTATTTTCAACCCAAATCTCTATTTTTAGGCACTGGATATCTGGCTGGCCGTTTGCTTCATGATTGTCTTCCTCTCGCTAATCAAGCTCGCCATAGTCAAGTACATGCGCCAGAAACTTAGAAAAAATGCTCAGAAGTCATTTTCAATTTTCAGCCTGCCATAATTTACCAAAAGTAATTACTCAGTTTTTCAGAGACTCCGACCATTTGCTGACGGAAATAGTGCCAGTGATGTGTGTGACGCCCGATCCCAGCCACGAGCACTCGCCTCTAGCCAATGGTCATATGCCCAGTAGCCATGCCACTTCTCACCAGCACAATGGTCTGCTGTCCAACCTTGCCTACAGTTCGCCTATATTCCGCAGCAATAGTGTGCAGTTGAGGTCAGTGCTGGTAGGTGGTGCTGGTCAAGAGAACAGTTTCACCAGAAGATTGAGTAGACTGAGCAACCAGGAAGCAGCAGTCTTAAATTCGAGGATGGAAGCAAGCAGTCCAGACGTGCAAAGTGTGGAATTGGGGCAGGAGGAGGGTGTGGAGAATCGGCAAAACACCTTCATGTTTGCCACCTATGCTAAGAAGAAGGATCCACTAAAAACGGCTGTTTCCCTCTGGAGGTCCAGCAAATTCACCTTCACTTATCAGCATATGAAAAGATTTCATTGGGTTTCGCAGGTATAATTTTGTGGAGTTTCGAGGTTTAGGAGTCAGGTCTTGTCTAATTTTTTTAATGCGGTTAAAGGGGCATGGCCGCCGACAATGGGAATATTTTTTATTTAAAAAAAGGCGCGTACCAGGTGAATTCCAGGAAAAACAAAATTGACACAGTTTAGTAAAATCGAGGAAAAAGGGATAATATTTTTTTTGCCCATAGAATACTCGTTTTTGCCCATAGAATACCGTATTTCCTCTAATTAACGCATTTCCTGATTCAAAATCGTGTTTTTGGCATTGTGTTTTTGACCCACTTTTTGATCTCTTCTCTCAGGCAAGTTACTGCCCATTTAGTAGCTCATCTTTCTAGCTACAAAATGGTTGGTAACTTGCCTGAGAGAAGTGATCAAAAAGTGGGTCAAAAACACAATGCCAAAAACACGATTTTGAATCAGGGGGGGGCGTTAATTAGAGGAAATACGGTACTCGTTTTTGCCCACAGATTTTAAAATTTTTGCGGGAATTCAAATTTTATGGTCAGAAAATGACTGAGATTGCTCAGAATCCCACCCAAGAGTGGCCAAAAGCCACTCAAAGAACCACTTTAAACCACTCTTAACCACATTAGAAATTACAGGGAATACGGTATATAAAAATTTTCCAATTTTCAGATGATATTTTTCTTTGGATTTGTTATCTTTGCATTATTCTACTTTTTGGTCTACCCTCATCTCCATATTATTACGATTGATCCTGCGTGCAGGTAAATAATCTCACAATTCTTGTACATCAATCAAAATATTTTGCAGAAAAGAAGAGGCTGAGTGGTTTGCCGAAATACTATGAGTGACTTAGCATAAATTTGATTTAATGTAGAGTATGTGAAGTGCCTTGTTCATTTAAAATTTATGTAAATCGCGAGATCTCATTTCCATCTCATAAAATTTTCTTCTTAAACTTTATATATTTTCTGGGAATTCAAAATAGTACAGTCACTCTGGCTAACCCGCCACTTTCGATGACCCGCCACCTTGAGCCCGATTTGGCTGGCCGACTAAGAAAACAAAGAAAGTTTATACCCGCCACCCTGCTAACCCACCACTTTCGGTAACCCGCCACCCCCGAGTGAGTCTGCACCAGGGATGTACCAGAACATAAACGGAAATCGGAATCGGAACTCCAAAAATTTCGGAATCGGAAATCGGAACTCCAAAAACATCGGAAATCGGAATCGGAAATCGGAACAGAAACAAAATTCTTTATTTCAATCGAATTCATAACAATTCAATCATCAAACATATTCGAAATTATAAGCAGTGAGGTTATGATGTAGCATCTTCAAATAATACAAAAAGAAAAATTGAGTGACTAATAGCAGCTAAGAAGAATAAGAAGAAGAAGAAAAAGGAAAAGCCTATGTTGTTCCGAAATTTCCGAAATTCGGTTCATTTTTTCCGAAATCGGAATTCGGAAATCGGAACTCCAAAAACATCGGAAATCGGAACTTCCGGTGCACCCCTGGTCCGCACAAAGAAAATTTCTCTCGATAACCCGCCCCCTGTCAAAAATATATATTTTTGTAACTATCTAATTTTCAAATATCTACATTTCGCCAACAATTATTTCTTGCTTTCTGTTAAGGTCAATAGGCAACGCCATAAAATTAAAAATCCCGGATTTTGGGCTGGGCAGTTGATAGAGTAAATACGGTAAGCCGAAAAAACAAAAAAACCAATAAAAAAATTTAAAATTTAATAAGAGTCGAATTTTTAAATTTTTTTTTACAGAACATAAATACCCATTCCATCCATTTTGAAAAAAACAGACGTGGAAACAAAGCCACAGCTGAAAAGCAGAGGTCTGGCTTTTTAAATGCAGGGTGGTCCAAGAAATTTGAACACTTTTAGACCGTCCTAACTTTTTTTCTAGGCCGAATTTTAAAATTTTGTAAACGCAGATCGATTCTGCACACGATCACAATTCGTTTGGTGCATCACGCTCGAAAAAAGTGTTTTTTCAAAATTTTTGAAATTTGCCTTGGTCCCCCCTATGGTGCGAAAAATACCAGAAGTTTGGAAACTCAGTTTTGCACGTTTTTAATCGAAAGCTACACGTTTATTGACAAAAACACGTAATAACGACAACAAGGCAACAATAAAATTCAATTTCTAACATCAGCAAAACTTTGTTCGACATTACGGCCCTCAACTTCAATGCACCTCTCCATAGGGGCCATACCATAGGGGGGACCAAGGCAAATTTCGAAAATTTTGAAAAAAAATTTCGAATTTTCGAGCGTGATGCACCAAACGAATTGTAATCGTGTGCAGAATCGATCTGCGGTTACAAAATTTTGAAATTCGACCTAGAAAATAAATTATGACGGTTTAAAATAGGGTGGTGCACGGTCGGTTAACCGAACCGGACCAGTTTTTGCCCACTTAACCGAAACCGAAAACCGGGTACGAAAAAATGCGGTTAACCGAAGACCGGGTACAACAAAATTCCGGTTAATTTACGACAAAAATGACCGAAACCGAGTTTCTTTCCGGTTAACCCACCGAAGCGAAACTAAAAACCCGTAACCGAAAACCGGGTACGCCAAAATGCGGTTAACCGAAAACCGGGTAGTGATAAATTAACCGTAACCGCACCACCCTAGTTTAAAAGTGTTCAGATTTCTTGGACCACCCTGTACCAGGGTGACGATTTTGGTACTATTTCAATGAAAATTAGTAGCCATGGTACTAAGATAGTACTATAGACTAAATTAGTACTTAGTACTAAATTAGTACCCATGTACTTTTCAGTATTATTTTAGTAGTCTAATAGTACTAGCAAAGTACTAATTAGTACCCAAATCGTCACCCTGCCCTGTACATCTGCAAAATTACACTCCCAATACAACAAATTTTGACCCTACCGGAGTATAACCCCCCCAAATGAATTTTTTAAAAGTGTCTCCAAACACCCTATATCAACCTAAAATCACCTCAGAAGTTCAAAAAAGAAATTATTTTTGTGTTCTGGTCAATAAAAAATTGAGTTTTGGGCATTTTGAAATTTCGACCATTTGGCTGTTTTACCATGTTTTGGTCACTGGAGCTGGGCAAAAAGAGCCTCTAAATGCATTTTTGATCAAGAGTCTTGCTCGGAATTATGTCTAAGGTAAGTGAGTGCGCGCATTTCTAACCAACCTGGCGGACTTCGGAGGCAGGGGGCTTGGTTGCTTGGGGTTGAGATGCACACACCCACATACCTTAGACGCAAATCACTGAAAGTGACTCTGGATGCATAAAAAATGTATGCATACCAGAGTTTTTTTATGCGGTAGGCCCCAGTCAACAAAACTATGTTCAAATTCCATCTTTTGGGGCCAATGTACCCTCAACATCTGATTTACTAAGTTATAATAAACAGAAATCAACTAAAAATACCAAAATTCAAGATTTAAAAATCGACTTTTATAGAAAAAGTAGGTGAAAACACCTTTTTATCGTGTTCAACGTGTAGGAAATGCTTAAAATGGTTAAAATGGTGTTTTGAAAAAGTTCAAAAAAAATTTCAGTTGGGGGGGGGTATACTCCGGTAGCGCCCAAATTTTCAATTGGCCGAAAATTTCTAAAACATTCAAAAAGCATATTTTACTACAAAAATAAAGCATATACACCATCAAAAAACAGTCAACAATCCCACACAAATTACAACCAGTTTAACATTTATTATCGTCATCATCCATTTTCCTCCCTCTTAAAATCCAGATTTTTTAGCAGTAGCATTATTAATAGGCCGGTAGTTTGACTTTTTCCTAGGAAATACATGCCACACATTGTAGGCCAGAGTGCACATGAATATGTTGAAGAGCACAAACGTCAACACGTCCCACATTTGCAGGATTTGCCTCGAGCAGTGGGAGAGGCACACAAAAAGAGGCAGGTGATTCGAGTTCAATAGCAATGGTCTTAGCAGTGCTGAGGTGGTGAGTCATTCGGCCTCACATTTGTTTTCAGTGCTCTTCCTTTGGAAATTTTACACGCACCAGAACAAATAAAGGCAATTTTTAAAGGAGGGGCAAAAGGAAACAATCATGCACATGAAAACCACTACAAACTGACTACACTTCGGTGTGCTGGTATTACTATTGTTGGTGTTGGTATTGAAGAAAAAAAAACAAAATCCTGCCTTTAGAGCTGGACAAAGAGATAAAGAAGTTTTTTGGCGTTACTGGAATTTTTTAGAAGGGTCCAAAAACCATTTTTAAGAAGTATTTTTGCCATAAAAGGCTAGAAAAATCAATTTGAAGAGGGACAAAAGGCTGCATAGGGAGGGGAAGGTGGCGAATGTGCGAATCTCAACTACAAGCCCCCTTTATACATCAGGATTCACTTTTGAGTGATTTGTGTCCAAGCTATGTGGATGTGCGAATCTCAACTCCAAGCCCCCTTAATACATCCAGATTCACTTTTGAGTGATTTGTGTCCAAGCTATGTGGATGTGCGAATCTCAACTCCAAGCCCCCTTTATACATCCAGATTCACTTTTGAGTGATTTGTGTCTAAGCTATGTGTGTGTGCGAATCTCAACTCCAAGCCCCCTTAATACATCCAGAGTCACTTTTGAGTGATTTGTGTCCAAGCTATGTCGGTGTGCGCATCTCAACTCCAAGCCAGTAGGTGTTGACTGGGTACAATTGAGGGGTGATCATCAGCGGAAAGATGAAAAGGAATGCCCAGCGACACATCATTTTGCAGTCTAAAAAGGGGAAAACATTATGAGTACAAAAACATAAAATTAGACTTTGAATAATTCGTGTAAAAATGGCAGTGCATTTATGGTTGATGGATTTATATAGGTAAATATCTATAGGTAAAGCTTCGTATGATTGTCGTCTTGTGAAATTAAAAAATAATCTCTTAAAATCATGAAGAGTTCTTGAACCTAACGTCTGCCACTCAAGTCAACTTGAACCAAAAATTATAAATCAGCTAAACCGGCAGAAATATACTGTTTCACAGAAGCCATTAAACACAGTTTAGCAAGATGTTGATAAATTAAGCTCTCGCCAATTAAAATTTTTCCGAATCACTTATGTTCTGCATGGACTTTCACCTTGGTTTCTAATAAAACAAGGCCTAGAATTTAATTTTAGGTATAGTTTTGTCAGAAACCAAGTTGAAACATCCGTACAGAAATCGATGATTCGGAAACAATTTTGAATTCGCGGGAAAAATTTGAACAGGTGAGCATGCCCCTTTAACAGTGTCTAAGCACGTTTTACATGCTGTAAACGATAAAAAATAAATAAAACATTAGTAGGAAGGGTATTTTTTCTTCTATAATTTGATTTTTCGATTGAAAGCATCAAATGTCTAAGGTATGAAAACGTGTTTTTGGCTCCTGTATAATAGTGCACTCCTGCCGGTTTACCTGAGTGGCAGGCGTCAGGCTCACAGTAGTTTTTTGTTCACTCATGTTACTCATAATATTTCGTTTATAAGGTTTGGTTTCCCGCTGTCAGAACAAAGGTTTCATGCGCTTATTTTTTGGGGTTTCCATAAAAGATAAATTAGAAAAATGGTCAATGAACTATTTGATAAAAAAGACATTTGGTCAAATAAGGGTTTGCTCAAATAACATATTTGATCAATGTCTTTTTTGAATTTTTTAAGTTTGGCCATCGTACATTTGGTGTCGCACTTGTTTTATCAATAAAAATTCTACAAATTACTATTTTGGTCAAAAGCAGATCTGTGTATGGGCACACCCGGAAAGCCCGATATCAATTTTTTTAAGCTAACTTAGCAATGTCACCTGATTTTTGACAAAAACAGAGCTAGACCAAATATTTTTTTTATCACGTATACGATTGGCCAAACATAAAAATTCAAAAAAGACATTGATCAAATATGTTATTTGAGCAAACCCTTATTTTGACCAAATGTCTTTTTTATCAAATAGTTCATTGACCATTTTTCCAATTTATCTTTTATAGGCACGCCAAATTTTAACCATAAAAATTAAAATTTAATTTTCGAATGAGTAACAGAAAGTTTAGAATTCTGACACCACATTATTGATCAGCGTACCCAGTTTTCTTACAAAACTACTCTTAAACGCTAAAATTGAGTGTCGTATTCTTTATATTTTACAACATTTGAGTTACCACTTTGATGCTTAAAGACATGCTGCGGTGGTTCAGAGTCTCCGCCAATTGAAAATTTTTCCTGATCATTGATCTCTTGTACGGATTTTTAAATTGGTTTATAACAAAACTGCATCTAAAATTAAATTATGGACCTTGTTTTGTTAGAAACCAAGTTGAAGAATCTGTATAGAAATCCAACGACTAGGAAACTTTTTGAATTGACGGGACCCACCGGACCACCGCGGACATGGTCCTTTAACGAAAATTAAATATTACAGTCAATTTTATTGTTTAAGAGTAGTTTGAAAATATAAATGTTTCATTCGGAGATCCGTCCAAAAAATCTCCTCTGCATCTACTAGTTGTATAAAAATTAAATTAAATTAGCTTCACACGTTGGTGAATGAGCAAAGGCGAAGAATGCAATTGAATTAGAAATAATTGAATAGTGATATTTTGTTAAACCTGATCTTAATCTTATACATATCTTATATTGCTATTAAAATAATTAGATTTTGTCTATAGTCTGGTTATATCCAGACTTGTCAAGGCGAGACTCTACAACCTAGATATAGATAATGCCTTAAAATAATGCAATTAACCAACTTACAGTGCA
>JAMRYI010000845.1:0-67201 GCA_029231635.1 Ditylenchus weischeri
CATTAACTTTTGTTTTTAGAATTGTTTTCAATCGTTTAAAAATGGCCTGTAAGGAGTTTAAACATTTTCTACATTTCACAGAAAAGCGCCCTCCCAAGTAAACAAGTGCCGATTGTTGAATTTTGTGGTTTTTGTTAAAATATAGTGCAACTCTCGGTTATCCGACACCCAAAGGTCGGTTCCTAGGGCGTCGGATAAACGAGAGTAGACTGTATTTGCTTTCTTTTAGTTTCCTTTGTTTTAAATATGACTATTTTTGGGTTTTGGGTGGTTCAGTCGTTGTTTTGACATTTGGAGAATTTCATCGGTTGGTCGGTAATTTACTGGTAAATTACCGGCAAAATATTTTACCGGTAAATTTCACAACCCTACTCCAGACTAATTGACCCATTTTTCGCAATATCGATTCTATTTCTGAGGTTGCAATAATGACAGTGCATTTATTCAGAGGCGCATAAATAAAAGAATAGCGTTGCGCTGGTGCTCACGTGACTAGAGACGTATGCAAAAAGCTTTTGGGGAAGGTGGAAATGGGTTGGAGACTTTAGCTCGATTAGCATTAGCTTTTTGCAACCAAGCTTTACGTCTTTAACTGTCGAAAAAAAAAGGGCTCGGCTAGAAAACTTAGCAAAAATTGATTAAATACAAAAATTGCCAAATTTCGTTTTGGCAAATTTCGATCTGAAGAATTTCGTTTTCAAGTTTCCTTAGTCATAGGATCAATATGTCAAAGTGAAATCAAAGTTATAATCACTTTTCTGGTAATGATGGAAGTCCTAAGGCAGCAAGAACGAACGGAGTCTTTCATTTAGCTGAGTAGAACGTCGTTAGATTGAAATATAAATATTTGCCGGCATAAAACACAGCATTTCAAATCATTCCTAAAATATGCGTTCTTCCCAAAAAATATGCAAGCAAAAAGTTCAGCAGGCAAGAGCAAGATAAATGAGTTTAGTCATTTTGTGCAACTCTTCAATCTCATGCTTTTATGGAGCACATCTAGTATGCCTTGCTTCCTTCAAATGTCTCATTTGGGCATTGGTTTGTCGGTCGGAAATCTAGACCCAAACAAAGAAGGCAAAAAAGACAAGGAAGACATCCCCAAGGACAACAATCCAGCCAATTGATTGCTTCTTTGCTGGTTTCTCTCTCAAACATTTTTTTAACACTTAAAACATCAATGAAAAACTTCTGCAATCAAACTTAATTAAACAGCTCAATTTAATATGCTCATTAGCATGTTAGCAAAAGTATCACAGTGACTCAAATAAAAATGATCTCAAAAAACGTTCCTGATCATCCAATTTTCACAGCTTTACCAATCAGTCTTTAATACAGGGTGGGCCAATTTTCGTGCACACTTTTGGACGGCCATAATTTTTTTTCTAGGTCGATTTTCAAAATTCTGTTTTCACAGATCGACTCAGTTTTCGATGCGGTTTTGTTTGTCATACGTTGCTCGGAAAAAAAATTTCGAAAAATTTCAATAATTTGCCTTGGTCCACCTATGGGTTGAAAATGACCATTTTTCCTGAGTACTCAAACATGTACCAAAATGACGTCTGCATTGATAGTTGATCTCGGTTACGATGTTGTTATCTCGTGATGATGTTACAGATGTAACGAATAAAATCATTTTGGTACATGTTTGAGTACTCAGGAAAAATGGTCATTTCAACCCATAGGGGAACAAGCGAAATTTTTCGAGCAACTTATGACAAAAAAACCGCATCGAAAACGGAGTCGATCTGTGAAAAAATTTTGAAAATCGACCTAAAAAAATTATGGCCGTCCAAAAGTGTGCACGAAAATGGCCCACCCTGTAGTACACAATAATTTTGACCGAAAAAGAAATATTCAGTCAAATTTTCGTTATAGTGTCATTCCTTCGAGTTCTTTCCCGCCTGGGTCCGACACTTTTTTTACCTCAACTTTTGACGAATCTGATTCGTCTGCCTAATTATAAAAATAGTGGAAATTCTGATATTACCAGTGGTTTGAAAAAAACGCACAATTTTGCAATTTATATCCGCGGATCTTGATGTAGTAACACATTTTTTTAAAGACAAATTAGATTTGACAAAAGTTTTCAAGGTCAAAAAGTGTCGTACCTAAGCGGGAACAAAAGTGAGTGTCACTGTATTGAGACTCAACTCTAAGGGCTAAAATATTCCAGAGAAAAATTGATAAAGCTCTAGATTTTTTAATTCATGTACTAAGAAAAACATTTTAGTGAATGGGCCGAACAAATGAAAAAAAATCAACAAAACTAATTTATTTCAGGCTATCTACAGCCTGACCCCGTCACTGCTCTCAAATGGAGGCTCTAACGCCGCCGCTATCATAAAGAAAAAAGCCATAGAGGCCGACAGTACTGATCTCGAGTCAGGTGATCAGGCTAAGCAAAGCATGAACTGGCTGAGCTCGAGCCAGAAAAGCAGAATGAACTAAACGAGAAAATCCAAAAGCAGGATCATTCCCGATTCCCATGGCTTTGGGTATCTTGATTTTGTGGATCCTTCTGTCTGCTGGTCTTTTCTGTATATGGGAAACTGAATGGGGTTATTTGACCTCAGTCTACTTCTTTTTTGTTTCTATAAGGTAAGTGAAAACGAGACGGTCTAACTTAGACATAACGACCTTCAAAAACTCGACACTTTTTACCTTGATTTTTGAAGTCTTTTGCTATTTCTGTTTTGATAGTCTGGTAACGAAAATCGCAATAATTCTGATTTTGCCAATTATTTATAAATTCTTCATAAAACAAAACCTTGATATGGCCTCTTTTAAAATTTATAAATCGTTGTGTCGAGGTTTTGTTTTTGAATGGCAAAGTTATGAGATTGGCAAAGTTATGAGACTGATAATAACGATTTTCTAAGCAAACTGTCAAAACAGACCTACCAAAAAACCTCAAAATTTAAAGTAAAAAATATCAGCGGGGTCAAATTTATTGGGGGGCCATTACATCTAGGGTTGACTATATATATAAGTATCAATTTTATATGAAGAACTTATATATTTTTTAGTACTGTTGGTTTGGGTGATATAATACCGACTAAACCAGATATGATGTTGGTCAATTTTATGCTCATTCTGGTTGGATTAGCCCTATTGTCTATGTGCATCAATTTGATTCAGGTTATATATTTTAACAATTGGGTATAAAATATCGTGGTAAATATTGGCTTAACAGTTTTTGTTGCTGTTTAGGAAGCATTGGAAAGACTAATAGACCAGTTAATCGATGAGTATATAGATGAGATAGAGAAAATAGCTGCGGTGGTGACCAACCATGAAGAGTTTGGAGACGAAGCAACTACTCCATTTGAAGTTGGAATGACAGGTAGCTTTTTGTATATTACTGCAAATGATTCTACAAAAAGCTTTTTAATTTGACGTTTTTCATTGAAAAATCACATTTAACTGCCGTAGAGAATCAAACGATAAATTTACACGAAAAAACGTTTCAATGAGTAGATAACAATATTTTCAACATTCTTAACATAGCTCAACTTTAAGTACTCTTTCGTGACCCAGTTTTGTAGTTTAAAACATTGGACATCAGGCTCCATTTTGTTGGTCCCATCAGTTTCTAGGCAGCAACATAGCTCTAGGCAAAGGGCATTTGGCAACTGCGCTTTTGAATCGCTGAAAATTGGGAAATTCACATAAGCCGATAGCTAAAATGTTTCTAAACTTCTAGTGCCCGAAATAATTTCTAGAACTTTTTTAGATATTGGCCTATGCGCTAACGCAAAAGTAAATTTTAAATAATCGATCTCCGAAAATAGGTATCCTACAGTCAATTGCCCTCAACACGTTACCCTGAAAGTTTTACATCCAACTCGATCCAACACTTTTAACACTCCAAATGCCGAGAAGCACTTCTAGTTAGTTGAACTCAGATTTTAACGCTGGTGCCGGTCCTTTCCGCTTCAATGATGGGTTAAGTAGGTGTAAGGGGTCCAGGAGGTAACGAATTGCGCATGGTCAAAATCCTGCTAGCAAAACTCTCAATTCTGACACCGGATTCGTGTTCAGGGTGGTCAATTTGCTTTTAAAACTGCTCTTTAAATTCCAAAGTCACTGTCAAATTTCATATTTCGTTTAAGACTTTTTAACTAGGTTTGTGAAATGGTCAAATGACCGATCATTTGACTGGTCATTTGACCGGTCCAATATTAATATTTGACCATCAAAGAAACTTCGGCTCTATATGTGTTAGCGGTGCCCCCGGAAAAATATGCCTTGGTCCCCCCTGTTTAATTATTTTTGCAGATTATTTAATTTTTGCCTTGGTATCCCAAGCTGATTTTTTTTTCCAAAAAAATTTTTTTGTCAAATTTCTTAAAAATCATTTTAATGTACTTTTTGTGTTCGAAATTAACGATTACGAGACTACCCTAAGATTTTACAGCTTCTATCTCGGCCATAGGTGAACAGCAGCACGACAAAAAGCAGCACACTCTTCACTGCAAAAGATAGGGTAGTTGTATTTTAAAATAAACACTATGAAACTCAAACACATAAAAGAAACCCCATACAAATTTATGGGTTTTCTAGACTATTTGAAGAAGAAAAAAATTGCAAAAAAATCAACAGGGGGACCAAGGCATATTTTTTTCCGGGGCACCGATAACACATACAGAGCCGAAACTTCGGTCAAATGCTATTAGCATTTTGAATTTTGATATTTTTGAATTTTTTATCTTGAAACGAAAACTTGTTGCTTTCCGCATTTTCTTTTGAATCAAAATTTTCAGTAAGTCATTTTATTCTTTTGCAACTACTTTCGCTTCCAAATTTCCCAAATGCAGACGTTTTTGAAGTTTTGACGTTTGGGAGTTGACTGTATAGCGAGTTAACTGTATAGTGATGGTCGTAAGCATCTTTTTGAAAGAATCTCAGCTGTGGAATTTTTCATATACATTTGCCAAAGTTGACAAATACGGGCCGACTACCAAACCTAAAGTAAAAACATTTTTTTTACCAAAATTTACTTCTCGGTCAAAAGGTATTAATTGACCGGTTCAAAAACCATCACCCAACCTTACTTTCTCGTCGAACTTGTCGAGAGTATTTAGCAGGCTTGCGAGTAATTCGCAGCTAACTACTCGAAAAGTATTTGTGCGGCTATATTCCCAATCTTAGTAGATTCTCTGTCGTGCCCTCTATGTTGTTGGATAAATTTATTAAATCACCATAATTCGGTCATTTCCGGTCAAATGACCATATTTTTAAATGACCGGTCATTTCACAACCCTACAATAAACATTTGATTTGCGAATTTGAGTGTTTATTGTCTTGAGCGGAATTTGAAATTCGACAGTGACTTTGCAATTTTAAGAGCAATTTTAGAAGCAAATAGCTATATATTAAAGTTACGGTTCGTAGAAAGTCAGGGTAGGTCAGTTTGAAAATTGCTACCCCAATAAAGAATTAGTTATTTATCTCGAGTTTACATGTAAAAACAACCTATGCTTATTATCATTCGAAAACTAAGTTCCTGGCAATCATTTTGGTATACTATGGGCGTGAGTGTAGTATGAGACTGATGGCTCACCACTGAAAACCTGTGGGTATTCAGCTGAATTTCGACCATGCTCAATTCGTTACCTCCTGGACCCCTTTACACCTACTTAACCAATCATTGAAGCGGAAAAGACCGGCACCATCGTGTTCAGCGTTAAATTCTGAGTCCAACTAACTAAAGGAGTTTCTCGGCCTTTGGAGTTTTAACTAATTTTTTGTTATCTTGTGTTGAAAGGATCCGAAAATAAGTGTTATCGGGAACCACAGCTCTAGTAGGCGAGCTGCGGTCATTTACAAAACATTACGCAAAATTGGAAAAAGACTGACAGATTACCTTCAAAGTTGAATAGCGTAGGACCCAGCTACGGTCGAACTTGATGGGTGATACATTCTCGAGACAACCATACATGCAATTTTCGGCCCTATTTGAAAATCGGTACCATTTTTCCCTTGGTCTGCCCTGTTTTTATGATTTTTAGGCTTAGGCGAGGTTGTCCAACCTGGGTTAGGACACTCAAGCATATCTTAGACTCATGCTTAAGTTCATGCTAACATTAATAGCCTACCCTTGGCTGAGCCAAAAATCACAAAAAAACAACAGGAGGAGGCAAAAGGGTCACTTTTCATATAGGGGCTAATTTTCAAGCTCTCATAAAAATAAGATTTTAACAAAAACAATTACCTGTGAAGTTTTGTCAACAATAATTTTCTTAGCTTGAATAGCATCATTTTCAAATACAGTCTGAGTAAAAGTTTGTCTTGTCTGTGCACAGGAATGTTGTGCAAATACTCAATGATATCTTCTAGTCTGAGGGAGGTTTGGAGTTACGCAATTCAAGCACATTTACTTGGTATAAGGCTGGAAAAGCACTCAAGTCAAGAATTAAAGGTGTTGTTCTTAGAGGAAATTCCAGTAGCAGTCTGGAGCATTTCAGCAAATTTTCCATTTGTAGAATTTGAGCGAAGTTATGTCTAGAAAGTCTAAAAAAAGGTCTATGAAAAGAAATGTGCAAAGTGCCATTTCTCCAAAGGTGAGCTTTTCGATGAAGGTTTTGTAATTTCCGGGGGTGCAAATGTTTATGAAGTATTTCTGGAAGATATGCTTGTTTGACGCAGAATATGTGAGAATTCAGTCTACGCAAAATTTGGTGATTCATTATTCCCGTTGGAATATTCGGCCAAAAGATTTCATGAAGCCGTCCTGCTTCGTTGAATGTGATTAGATCCAATCCTATTTTCGGATAAGACCGGAAATAGGTTTTAATGAGACGGCGAAATCGGAAACAAATTTGTGAAAGATTAACCAAATCTATACGGTTCAAGAAAGAAAGTATTTCTAATAAATTTTCTGATGATGCAGCTGGCTAAAACTTATTTAGGTTTAGGCGAAAATATTTGAATTCATATTGACTTACCTTTCGAGCGGTCTCTAGACCTGTTTTTTGCACCAACAAATCTGTAATGTCATTATTATCATCGAATGAATAGCCAGGGGAGTAGTCTTCTAAAGAGTGCTCAAATCGATTGTATGGCTTTTTTTGGATCAGATCGTTGTTTTGCATAGCTTTAAGCCGTTTTTCGCCTGTAGTATGCTGGAAATTTGATTTGCTGAGAGTCAAATATAAATGATCTCACAAAACTGCTCTTTTGCTTATCGGAGATATGATTAGGATGTAAGAGATCTTCCAACAAATTTCAAACTTATTGATAAGCTCTCAGGCAAAACAAATGTAAAGTTCTGTGAACTACACAGCAACTGGTCCAAACTAGCTTAACACCTAAAAAGATAATGTTCAAACATGCAGAAATTTTGTCAAATTTCTGGGTATATCCTCGCATCGTTAAATCTTAGCTATGATCTCAACTAACAATGAATACAAAAAATGTGTGCTTAAATTGTTTTAAAGTTGGGAATGCTTGAAAAATACAAAAAATTGAACCACATTTTCTGTGGATTGTAAAATTATGTGTTATTCCAGCTGAAATGTTGACAGTACCACTCACGAGCATTGCCGAAAACAATCACAAAGGTGGAGTTTGGTCATTTGGAAGATCTGTCAAGGACTGGATGGCTGATCGTATAGCTACAAATGTCCTAATGAATAGGTTGGACCCACACGGTTCATCCGACACTTCCTCTTCAGAGTCTGACTCTGAAGAAGAGGAGGAGGACATAAGACTGGTGGAGTCAGTGACTGAACCCCTAGTGCATGCAGCTGCGACTGTCAGCATTGTGGGGGAGGAAGGAGACAAGACGTACCTACCCAAGATCTCTATTCACGAAGGAACACCTGATTCATGTGTGGTATATGCCGCTGTGATACCTCCAACCAAAGGCAGGTGTTTATAAATTGCCTGGGAATTATGAAAATAAGTTTTATTTTGCAGATTCAACTCCTTGTACCTCTAGAAAGAATAGCTCGAAGAAAAGGAGAAGTACCTTGAAACATGCAGCCATGAATCCGTTCTCCAATACAGCCAGTCCACTATGCGGGCTATTCAGGCTATTGAGACGGGCAAGATGAGGGCCTACAGAAACAATGATTTCAAGTAGGATTTTGTAGGCACACAAAAACGACCACAAACATCAAAGGGTATCATTACACAGAATAAATATAAACAATATAAAGTCAGATTTATAAAGAACAATACTAAACAACAATAAAAAACAATGCTAATAGATTTTTGGGTAAGTTTTTTAACTTTAAATTTTTTAACTTTTTTCAAAAGTGAGGACACCATCAGATGGCTTTGCAATTCGAATTTCTTACCAGGTAATATTTATTGTACAGTCAACTCCCGATTTAGTGTAACTCCAAAAAGTTTGTTCGCCTAGGGTCCGACACTTTTTCAACCTCTATTTTAAAAACTCTAGCAAATCTGATTCGTCAGTCTAGTCAGATAAATCGCAGGGATTCCGATTTTGACGGTGATTTATATAAGTGGCAGCAGTTTTGCCGAAAAGACCCGCGTCTCTATATTTAGTGTAGTTTTTTTTAATTAGGCTACACTAAATTGAGAGTAGACTGTAATATGTTATGAAAATGTAGCGCAAAAAGGTTAAAGTATGAACCAATTTATTTTCTTGACTTGCTTCATACTTTTACTTTTTTCTATTCAATTTTTGTAAGATACAGTCGTTAAACCGACACCTTGAGCCTGATTTGGTTGGATTTGACTGAATTTCAGTCAAACAGCACCCCGATAAACCGACACTTTGAGCCAGCACACACAAAGAAAATCACCCTCGATAAACCGACACCTCTGCAATTTTGGAACAAATATAGATAATTTTCAATCAAAATTGTCTTGTTTTTAATAAAATTTAGCTGAAAACAATTTAAACGTTATTATTGACTTCATAAAAACTTGTTTCAGTTTAATCGATTCAAAAGTTTAAAAAAAAGTGCCAAATATATATGTATATGAAATCTCTTTTATTGAAAACCTCGGTGAACCGACTACAATTCAATTTAAAGCCTCTTTAAACCGAAACCTCGATAAACCGATACCTTAGGCACGGTCCCCAGGGGTGTCGGTTTATCGAGGTTTGACTGTAATGGAATAAATGATAGATCGTAAGAAACTAGAATCACAGGGCTACCTGATGGTGCTATCACTTTCAAAAAAAGTTCAGTTTAAATTAAATTAAAAAAAAATTAAGTTAAAAAAAACAAAACGGAAATTTGACCGAAGGCTGAAAATGATAACAAAAAAGAGAAGATACCTTAGATCTCGCTTTAGATCTCGCTTATTCGCCAAGTTTGCCACCAATGACCGACTAGCTAAAATGGGGCAGAATACGGAGCCTAAGAAGATGGTAAGTTGCAGTATGCAGACCACTCCAGTTGCCTCGCCGCTTATGCAGAGACAAAGGAATCAAAGATTAGCTTATGCTGCACACATAAACCCTCTACTTGGTATATATTATTACGAAAAATAAAAAATCACTAGGCAATATACAATCGGGTGTGATTTCAGAATCCATGGACTCCACCTCTTCTGAAGTTGGTCCAAATGGCGAGTGGACAAGTACCAGCATCTTCGATGTGGACTCTCTTTGTTCAGCCGGCTATTTGGATCTGAGTTTTGGTGGGTATAGCACCTACAGCACAGATTCTGTGCCGCGTATGCTAGCCGAATCCAACACCCCTCAAGGCACTATTAAAGCTCAACAAATGGAACAAATACGCAACAGAAGGTTCCCCACTTTTGGTTATGGATTTGCCCAAAAGGTGGTAGATGAGACAAGTAGTGGGCCGTCCTGCTGTTTGAATTCTTCAATGCCCTCGCCTTTCCCTGTGAGCAATGGTCGCTCGAAAACACATTCCATTATGTCGGGTGCAAGAAGGCTGGGCAGTGCTAGTCCTCCTGTTGTCCAGGTTGGCAGTTTCAGCTAATAAACGCTTACCTTTATATATTTTTTGTCCGCACTGAGAAATTTGAAAATTTTTGAACTTTTTGGAGAATTCCACAGCTAATTTATAAAATATAAAGCGCGTTCAAATAAACTTTTTTTCTGACTTTTGGTGGGTTAGGCATGTTTTTGTCGCGTTAACTGTATTTGGTCATTCTGACTCAAAATGACTTTTTTTCATTTTGATGACTCAGAATGAAAACCCCATGAAATAACTGTAGAATTTCTGGTATAATTTACGACAAATTCTACAGTTATCTCATAGGGTTTCATTCTGAGACAGAACAAGTGGGTGGTCATTTTGAGTCAGAATGATCTAATATAGTCAACAGGACAAAAAACATGCCTGATTCGCCAAAAATCAGAAATGAAAAAAAGTTTATTTGGAGGTGCTTTATATGAAATGTAGTCAGAAACCCGGGTAAAAACCTGCTTTAAAAAATAATTAGTTTGCCTGTATTTCAGGCAGAATCTCTTCCACCCGGCTCAGCTGTTGGCACCACGCCCAGAATCAGTCTTACAGATGTAGATTCGCTGACCCAATCGCTTATTATCAAAACCCCAGTTACTCCTGCTCCCACCCCCACTCCAACCACCTCTCCCACTGGCAATATCAAATATAGTGCCAGACATAAGCCAGGCAGTCCTGGAGGTATGTCCCAAGTGCCCTTGCTTGGTTCCATTCCCCTTCATCACAGAGCCTTGTGCAGCAGACGCCGATTCTCAGCCAATAATTGCCTAGCCATCCCAAATGAAATTTTGGATACAAAGCCGACTGGGGAGAGTTCTGGTCTCCCATCTGCACCTGTGGGTGGTATAGTCAAATGTCCTTCATGCCATCACTTTTCCAGTTTGATTCCTCCACCCGTAGATACCCTTACAGGATGTCCTCATCATCCTAGTCCAACAGACAAACCTCCAAGCACTAAAATTTATGCTAGAAATTCGGTGGGCGAGATTGATTGGGGGACAATAAGGAGGGTAAGAGATGCTTGCGGACTGTTGCCTTCCGACTTTTTAGTTCATCATGCAGCAGCAAATGGTGAGGATTTTTTTTTGGAAAAACTACGTTATGTTTTGGCAAACCTTAAAATCATAAAATATGTCGCGCGACATTTGTTACTTTTTCGTTAGCTGTCTACGTCATTTTATCGTATACAGTTAACTAAAAAATATGACAAATGTCGTACACACACAGCATGTCAGAATCAGAAGTTCATTCATTTGAACCGATTTTTCTATCTTTGTCCTCATATTTGTGTCTATAATTGGGAGTCTTGAGTCAAGACTCTTGACACGGTTTTTTTCGGTTGTTATATTTTTTGGTGGTTACTTTTCCGTTTGACCATTTTGTCGTCGGACTTTTGCAATTAGTTGGTTTTCTAGGCAAATATTTTGCTGTGTGTTTTGTTTGAATGTGGGTAGGGTAGGTCCCTTTTGGGCTGCTGGGCGAGGTTGTAAGTTATCTTAAGCCTCTCTCGCTTGGCAAAGTTGCTCCTTACGGGCATCTTTTTTTGCAGCTTTTGAAAGCCCTACTATTTTGCCTGATTCATCCAGTTTTTTAGGTCCCGAAAGTTCATCACTTAAGAAGAATCCATTAGTATATCTAAAAATAGTTCAAGATTTACAAGTAATATTTATGCTAGTTTTCATATAAAGGCTAGCCCTACCTCCTAAAGGCTAGCTAATGATAAACTTTTTTGATTAACAGATAGCCCTGGAAAATATCTATCGAATGCACAGGCTCATAATTTTTTAACCAAGGATTATAGAAGTTATGACGATTTTGAATGCGCCACGTCATATCTAAAAGTGGTAATTCAAACAGAATTTAACATATTGGAAAAAATAAAAAAGGGCAAACAAAAAAAGAAACACAACAAAAATGTTATAATTATAACTGTGACATTTTATAGAGCAAACTTCAAAAGAGGGAATGAAAAATGGTAAGGTTGGTGAAGACACTTCAGCAGCCGATGATTCTGCCAGGAATAATTCTCTGTTAGATGATTCCGGATACTCGCAAAGCAACGCCCATTCTTCGCCTGCTTCTTCTGAGCCAAGCAGTCCGTATGTGGTGTCCAAGGATAGGAACAAGGCGATAAAGCCAGAAAATAAAGAAGGAGTTATTTCAATCAGCAATGTGGTGGTACAAGATGTACTTGAGAAAATTATACAAAAGATTTGTGATTTAAAAGATGTGCCTGATGAAAGCTAAAACTTTTTTGTTTTTTATTATAAATAAAGTTACGTTATAATTTAGGTACCAGTGTCAGTTTTGAAGACACTAGTCGAATGTACAAGAAATAAATTTAAAAATTCAGTTCCTTACAATACGCCGCGCAAAAATCCGAGACCAAAATATTACTAACTAGGGTGACTGGCGACTAGGCCCTTAAGCGCTTTTTGGAAAAATCTGTGTTGGAATATTGGGGACATAGCTTTTCAATGTACATGCTCTTTTTAAAATACTAAATATTTGTCTCTAGTCTTGTGCGGGGTAATTAAAATATCATGCAAAAATAAACCCTAAAAATTATTGAGTTCTGCGCTTGTCCAGGCCACTTTGACCCTTGACACTTACCTAAATTTATAAGTTGGTAGATCGTTTTGTAGCTGACTTCATTTAGTTTTTACCGACTTTATACACTTTAACCGACTTTCCAACAAAAAGTTGCTTAAAATTCGAACCGAAGTCAAAAAATAATGCAAAAATGAACTCTGAAAATTAGTCTTGAGCCTGTCCGGGCCACTTTGACCCTTTACATTTTACTTAATAAAGTTGTTGATAACTCATTTTGAAGCTGAGTTTGTAAAATTTTCACATAAAATAACATTAACCACATACGATCTTCAAAAATAAGGTAATAGCTCTTTCACAAACGTTGGAGTTGGCGTTGGAGTTGGAGTATTTTTTTTTTATGAATGCTTTTTAACTCCAACTCCGACTCCAACTCCAACCCTTTCATAAAAAAACTCCAGCTTCAACGCCAACTCCAACTCTAACGCCAACTCTGACTTTAATTATTATTATTCATATTTTTATTATTCATTCATTTTGATTTATAAATGCACAACATTAAATCATGTTTTCCTGGAAGTCAACCCTTCCTTCAGAGCTAAAAAAAGGCAAAACCAAGTGGATCTGGTGCTGAGCAAATGGAACTGGACTATCAGGATAAGTGGGATTTGTATGACGACATGCTATTTATAGAGACTTGCATTGCAGAACGTCCAGAGTAAGTCATTTTGGTTTTCGACGGTATAATTGAAGAAAATTTTAGGCATTCTTCATCTCTGTCAGTCTCTAAAGACGATGGCGACGATGAGAATGAGTACGACCATGAGAGAGATGTTGAGAGCCCTTTGTTCGATAGCCCTAGAGATTCTCCTGCATTTAATAGCTCAAGAGCTTCACCTGCCATTCACAGCGATCGTGCTTCACCAGCCTTGTCTCGAAAGAGAAAAAATAGATCCGGTGATGTTGATGAAGCAATTCTCCAAGCGCTCCGAACGATTAACACTTCGGCTTCTGATCTGTCTCCTTTGGCTCAGTCTGTGGAGGATATCTTTAAAAGAATCTCCGCAACAGGTGATAAAAAAAATCTGCTGGCCTTCAAGAAGGATATCCAAATCTCTTGGATGAATATGAGGAGTGGTTGGTGGATAACGAGTGAACAATATTTGTGTTAACATGCTTTTAAAATACTGTTTTTATTCAATAAATTTTTCAAACTAATTCAAAAAAAAATTAGTAATTAGTTGGAGTCGGCGTTGGAGTTGGAGTCAGCGTTGGAGTTTTTTGTGAAAGGGTTGGAGTTGGAGTAAAAAGGCGTTCATAAAAAAATTACTCCAACTCCAACGCCAACTCCAACGTTTGTGAAAGAGCTATAATGTTTCATCGTAAGGGGAAACATCAAAAATAGACAAAATTCATATGGCAAAAAATGCAAATTTGATTATCCTAAGCCAATTTTGAATAGCGCATCGTGTTCACCGACATCAATTTACCCTAGCAATTGTTAAGAACGCAGCTTGATAAGCTTTTTTTATAAAAAAATCGATGTCCACTCAGTCAGTTCAGATACTATATAAAGATTTTATGCCCAGTTGTCAGAACTTTTACAATTAAAAAATCGGAGTTTTTGAAGAATCACACAATCAAATATACATTTATTAATCATAAAATACATGTTTTAGCGTACGAAAATATGAATTGCTATATAGACTCTAATAATCCATCTCTCCAAAGGTGGCTAAATATACCCAAAATAATTTTGTTTCAAATCTCACTTCATCCAACTGTCATATTGGCGTGCACATGCATTGCACATTCAGCATGATGTCGTCTGCTGGACTACACGTTCTTTGATCTTCTAACTTCTAGATGTTTTTATAAAATCTTCATACGAATCCCAGTTTCTTGTATTATCTTGTTGGCGTGCCAGCCGATTCCATAGAGACCTTTGGCCATTAATCCTTCTTCGGAAGATCATCGGCTTTTTCATTTTTTCGGCCGGTTTTCCTGTTTCTTTTACTTGGCAGTTTTGGGAAGTTTTGAGGCATTTTAAAGGGGGTACATTTTGTAACTTTTGAGGAGAGGGATTATTAGAGGCTATAAGATATGTAAACAGTAGTGGCACACATCTCATAACAACTGAAAATAGACAAAATTCATTCATTTTCGGCGCTACCGGAGTATACCCCCCTCCAAATGAATTTTTTTTGAACTTTTTCAAAACACCATTTTAACCATTTTTAAGCGTTTCCTACACGTTGAACAGGATAAAAAAAGTTGTTTTCACCTACTTTTTTCTATAAAAAGTCGATTTTTTTTAAATCTTGAATTTTGGTATTTTAGTTGATTTCTGTTTATTATAACTTAGCAAATCAGATGTTGAAGGTACCTTGACCCCAAAAAGATGGAATTTGAACATAGTTTTGTTAACTGGGGCCTACCGCATAAAGAAACTCTGGTATGCATACATTTTTTATGCATCCAGAGTCACTTTCGAGTGATTTGCGCCTGAGGTATGTGGGTGTGCGCACCAAGCCCCCTGCGCCCCCGAAGAGAGGGGGGACCGAAGGAGGCGCAGGGGGCTTGGTTGGTTAGAGATGCGCGCACTCACTTACCTTAGACATAATTCCGAGCAAGACTCTTGATCAAAAATGTATTTAGAGGCTCTTTTTGCCCAGCTCCAGTGACCAAAACATGGTAAAACAGCCAAATGGTCGAAATTTCAAAATGCCCAAAACTCAATTTTTTATTGACCAGGACCCGTACCAAATACGATGATTAGTCACTAAATATTTAGTGACTAATAAAAGTGGCCTTTTGGTACTAAATATAGAAATTAGTCGACTAATTATTAGAGACTAATTATTTAGTCGGCTAAATATTTAGACTTTAGTCAGCTAAAAGTCTAATTATTTAGTCATACTAAATATAAAATTAGTGACGAAATATTTAGCGACTAAACAATTAGCGACTAAATATTTAGTCGATATTTATTTAGCCGCACTAAATATGATGACCAAGGCCAAATAACAAACATATAGCCGACACTAGCTTTTAATGGAATCAACACCTATATTTATCTCAACAGCAAGCCAACACAACCAACAAATTCCAATCAAGCAAATTATTCTCTCACAAATTTGTTTCTCTCTTGAATCCCAGTCATTTGACGGCCTTGGTAGAGCTCTTCCTGCGGTCGCTCATCTTCGAATTCCTCTTCATCCTCAGGCATCCGCAGCTCAATGGCAAGATTGTGTAAAACAGCGGTTGAGAGCACAACATCGACGACATTCTCCAGATTGAGCCGAACTTTGCTATGCAGGATTGAGAATCTTCTTTTCCACTGACCGATTCTTTGTTCCACGCCAACCCTTGTCTTCTTGTGCGCCTTATTGTATCTGTAACCATACAGTTACAGTCATACAGTAGTAAACAAAAGTCAAATAAACCAACCTCAACTCTGCCGGTGACAATGGTTGGAGAAACGGAGTCATTACTAATGACTCATTAGCCACTTTTTACACGGGTAGCCAGAGTCGCCGAGGAGAATACCACCGATTTCATTGTTTTGGAAGGCATCCCAGAGGAGGCTCGTGCGAAGAATATGGGAATCATGTGTGCAACCTGGATGCCTAACGACCACATTGGTGAATTGACCCTCGGTGTTCACAACCACCTGATGCACATACATAGATCCTAACTGTAATTGGACAAGTAAGATGAATACTACTCACTTGTACATTGATGGAGTGGCGATTCTTTCTATTGACATAATCCCGCTCCACCTCTTGAATTGGCGCTTGAATGTGGACGTGTGTTCCATCGATGAGCCCGACCACGTTTGGAAAACCAGCAACTAAAGAGAAAACACGCTTTTCCTTCGCAACATCCTATAAAGCTTCGAAATAAAAATTGTCAAAACTATGAAAAATATAAAGAACGAACAATCGGCATAAAGATAAATTGGTTCGCCTTTCCAGCCAAAGTTGAACAGAATCTTTTGACGCAATTAGAAACGGACTGTTGGCTGATCCCCAAAGTGTCACCGACGTGAATTTGGAATAAATTGGAAGCCAAGTATGCCAGAGCTGCGCAGACTTGAATCTCGATCGGAATGGTGCCACCTTGAGTCGTCTCCGGAAATCCCTCCTCAACAAGCTCGCAGATCACCTAAGCTCAAGAATGAGTCCAGCCAGTGTGAAATAAAACACTAAGTACTAACCTTAAGCCCATGACGATCAAAACGATATCGACGGATCATCGGTGTACTCTTCGAAACTCTTCTGTACCTTTGACCTTGTCGGTGGATCTGCATAAATTCTGCCATGTTCTAAAAATACGATTCCACACATGTAATCCACATGCACTCCCCACTCATTTGTAACACGAGAAGTACTGTACGAGAAGACGGAAAGAGTGCAGAGAATGAGTCGGTGACGAGCGCTGACAACTTGGCAGAGATATCGGCATTGAATCGGCTTTTCTCCATGGTTGAACTTCTAGATCTAAACGATTGTAAGTTAAGCATGAAGGAAAAGCTATACAGTGCCATATAGTGTCAAAAAGTGATACAAACAGTATGTTTTGAAAACGTCCATTTTCTCGACATTTTCCAAGCAAAATGAAAAAACGATAAGGACAGATAGAAATAGCGATAAAAGTTGGTATAGGAACGTCAAGATCAAAAAATAGACCGACTCTGACAAAGTATGATAAAAACGGGCTGGAAGTTAGGACTAAATAAATTTAGCCTGCCCTAGGGCAGTCCACTTTTTTAGTGGGAAAAATTAGTCACTAAACTAAATATTTAGACTTTAGCCTCAAAATTAGCCCATATATTTAGTACGAAAATTAGTCACTAATAAAAGTGGCCGACTAAATATGTAGACTAAACGTATTTGGTACCAAAAGTCTAAATATTTAGTTACTAAATAAAAAGTGGACTTTAACCTCCGTTATTTGGTACGACTACTTTTTCTCGAATTTAGACTTTAGCCTAGAAGTCTGAATATTTAGTGACTAATTTTTATATTTGGTACGGGTCCAGAACACAAAAATAATGTCTTTTTTGAATTTCTGAGGTGATTTTAGGTTGATATAGGGTGTTTGGAAACACTTTTAAAAAAATTTCATTTGGGGGTATACTCCGGTAGGGTCAAATTTTCTAATCATTATATTAATTTTAAAACTATTATTACCCTTATAAAGCTACAAAATACACGTTTCTTCTTAAGTGTTATGCCTTAAAAAATTTTAACTACATGGTGGCGCAAAAAAAACGCAGCCACTTTAAAAAAAAGCGAACATCGGCTATTCTTCTCATTTTTGCAGTAGTTTGTGTTACTGTTGTGCTCTTTGTTCTTATTCGTCTTGATTTTACGGTTTTGTTACGCCATTTTTTTCGACGAGACTTCAAAAATTTTCTTGTGGCTCTTATTGCAGGAATTGCTTATTGGAGGAAAGAGCTTGCTCACAGCCGCATCTCTCGAACAGGCCTTGCAGGAAGAATGGAACAAGCTTCGCGTGTTATGTATATGGCTTCTAGCTGGATTCATTTATTTTGATGGTGATTTGCATTAAATCGCAAATTTAAGGCGATTGCTGGAAATGAATCAATCATGGAAATGATTCCAATCAATTCATCGATACTTATTTGTTTTAAAACTCAGTGAACCAATTCGGCGCCCTCGGATCAAACCCTAAGAGTGGCAAATTATTAGGTGTCGACTGTGCAGTCAACTCTCTAAAAAGCCTGATTTGGTTGGCCAGCAACGAATTAAAACAAAATTACACCCTCGGATCAATCCGCAAGGCTGCCAAATTTTTAGGCGTCAACTTGACGCGTATTTTACGTAAGTTGTTATCTGGAGCATCGGGCTATTCGAGAAGATATCAGCTAGTGAGGCGAAGTGTCAAGCATGCCAAAAGCCAATAGCGTGTGCATGCCTTCCGTTTTCGATCGTAGATCAACCTTGTTTTAAACCACTTCTAGCTTTATCTTATCGAGAGAGTCTGAAGGGTATGCATTTTTGACACATGTTTTAAAATACCATGTGTTCCTTCGTGATGAAGGTGGTATCATGTGCAAAGTATGCAATGTATCGATCATGATAAGGATCCGCTACTGTTTTGGAAGGTTGTTAATTTACTCAATTTGATCTTAATTACTAAGTTATTCATTCCTTAGGAGTATGAGATGTTGTACCCGATTTTGGCCGGTATTGCTCATCGATTTCTATCTGCTTCAGCAACAAGCCAACTAAGTGAGCAAGTTTTTTTCCGTTGCCCGTGATGTGTATGACTACAGAAGGAGCAATTTACTTTTTGAAAAGGCTGAGATGCTCATATTTCTGAATAAAGCTCTGCCGCAGATAAACTACTGCTATTGAAAATATTGTCGTTATTGTATTTTGGTTTTTATTATGAGCGCGCGCGCGTTGTCAATAAAAACGAGGAATGTAGTGAAGTTGTAATTGACTTTTGTTGGCCGGGATTGAGGTAAAACCGGGACCGGGATTTTCGAAATTGACCCGGCGGGATACCGGGACGGGATTTTGGGTCAAATTTTGATCACGGCCGGGATCCCGTCCCGTTTCTGTCTCTAGTTATGAAAGTTATGACTACTTTCTTGGGCAGAAAGAGTTGTTGAAAGCAGGAAAGGGGGAGAAAAATATGTTGTTCGTCAATAAAGTTGTTTTTTTGTTGATTTTTGTCGGGTTTGAAGCATAGGGACAACATGCCTTTAAGTTGCCTTTATTTTGGTGAAAATTCGTTTAAATTGCCTTTATTTTTGACACTAGATGCCTTTATTTTAGAAATTCGCGATCGAACCCCTGGTGATAGTGTGACTTTTGAAAACACCGGTTGTTGAATATACAGGGTGGCTTAAAAAAATTCGGCTAAGTTTGATAATTTTTTACTATGACATTTTTTATTTGCAACTTATTCCGACATGGCCCTGAGTAACCCCCTGAAGTTCAGGGGGGGCGGCGTTATTCAGGGCCTGAAGTAACCCGGGTTATTTCAAGGGGGTTACTTCAGGGGGGTTATTTGGGGTATGTTTTTCAGGGTATTTTTTGTCTTGAAGGGAAGTTATATTATTTCGACATTTTGACTTGTTTTCCGTCTCCTATCCACCTCGAAGGTAGTTCTCGAAGGTACTCGAGAACCCGATAATTTTGAATTATAAGAAAAATTCAATCAAACCATGGTATACTACTCAAAATCGTGCGCTGAACATGGTTTGATAATACCAAAATAGCGAATTCACTACCCAAAACTTCATTATCAGGGTGAGTGAGTGAGTACATATTTCATATCTCCCACCTGGGTGGTCCTCTCCAGGGTAGACAATCCTGAGTACTCCCCACTTTGGTACTCCGCTTCTGGGTACAGTTGAGTCTCGATATATTGATCACACTACGGACCCACTGAAGTGATCACTATAAAGAGGTGATCACTATATAGAGGTCTATTTTTAGCATATTTCCTTTTAAACGATCCAATCTAAGCTGAGTCAAGTAATCACTATAGTGGGAGTGATCACTATATCGGGTGATCACTATATCGGGTGATCACTATATCGCGACTCGACTGTACTCCCCACATAGGTGCTTCTCACCTAGGTACCATCACCTGGGTACCTCGACCTGGGTAAACCTACCTGGGCACCCCCTCATGGGTACCCTTCTCTTGGGTACACCCTCTTGGTTACCCATTCTTGGTTACCAACCTCCTGGGTATTCCTCATCTAATCAACACCACCTTGGTACTCCCTCAGCTTTATATTCATATAAAGAAACAAAAAATGCTCGCATGCAAAAGTTCAGTGAAGGTACGATTCGTACTGTACAGGGTGTTTCAAGAAATTCGCACACTTTTAAACGGCCATAACTTTTTTTCTAGGGCGATTTTTAAAATTCTGTAAACGCAGATCGACTCAGTTTTTGATGACAATTTTTTTGGTATATAATGTGAAAAACATGATTTTCGCTTGGTCCCCCCTGTGGTTTGGGCACTGGTCATCCCGATGCATCCCATGACCAGGACTGAAACCACAGGGACCAAGCAATCGTGTTTTCACATTATTGTCATCAAACTGAGTCATCTGTTGACAGAAAAAATCGCCCTAAAAGTTATGGCCGTTAAAGTGTGCACCCTACTTCCGTACTTAGCGTTCTTACTTCGTATTCGTACTCGTACTGACCTTTTTTTCGTACTCGTACTCGTACTACGAGTACGATACGAGTACGAGCATGAGTACGAAGTACGAGTATGACTTCCGAGCACTGCTTGTTATGTGAGAAACTAGTTTAAGAATTCGTACAAAAGTTCAATAATTTGGAAACTTTTTTTGAATTGGCGGGGACAAAATGTGGAATTGGAAAGCATGCCCTTTTAATTTTCAGTCCAACGCTCTGAAGGAAGCAATTGCATCGTGCAAGCAGAGGCTTGCTGATCGATGCAATTTAAAGGCCAGCGAAGTCCGTGAATCTGTCGATGTACTGAGAAAGATCCATTTCAAAGTCTCCGATGCCGCTTATAAGAAGGCTGAGACTGAAAAGAATTCGTCTGAGTCGTAGCCACAAGAGACTAGCAAAGAGCGTAAGAATGAAGAAGAAAAGTAAATATGTTGTGTCCACCAGTTTTTTGCTTGTTCGCTGTATTTACAGACAAATAAAGTTATCCCTCGTTGTCGTGAGTACTATGTGAAAGTTTTTTGTGAGGATCATTGTGATTGAAAGTTCCAATTAGTCTTGTTTCGAAAGTTACTCTTTAGTTTTACGTTTCTGGTGGAGAGTAAGATCATTGTATCGAACCGCCTGCTTTGTATTGTATTATTTGTGCAATTTGTCCGCGGACATTTCGGAAAATTAAGCTGGCACCCCTGTTGTTTTTTTTTAATTTGAAGTTTAAGAAAGTATTTATTTTTTTATTCTTTTATTCTTTTTATGCAAGTAAAGTATTTTTAGTGAAAAATATAATTTATATTTATTATATTATTATATTTAATTTATTTATATAATTTATAATATCGTATACCGACTTGAATATTCGAAAATTTCGAATATTCGATAACCCTACTTGAAATACTTTTGTCTTGTGCTCGTATACTTGAAAGTCGAAACTTCCACTGGATATCCAGTGGCATTCCAGTAGTAAATAAGTGGTTTCCACTTAATTGCCACTAACCTTAAAGTTATTGTTTCCATTGGCAATCCAGTGGTAAATTGGTGGATTCTGCCTTTTTACCACTAATTTGGGGGTAATTTAGTGGATCCATCATTTTGCCACTGTAATGCCAGTGAATACCCCCTGGATTTCTAGGCTCAGTAAAATTCCAGTAGTAGTTTGGGGACTGGAATTAAATTACCTGTGTACACATTGGTTTGAAGAAACATGTGAACTGTAGAAAAAAGTCACCAAGCTTTATAATATATGGGTTTGTACAACACGGAATCAACTGAAATCAGATTGTACAAGCCAGCATATCTTTGATAAAACCTTTTTTTTCAAATGCACGTGTTTCTATTGGGTTGTAGCATAAGTTCCCGCCGTTTTTTCATGAATATTTATTTTCGAGTAAATCAAAGACTTTTAATAGCAAAACAATAATATATCACTCAATTATGTATTCTCCATCATTGTTCACGACTTCTTCCCATCTTTCCACCAGTTTATTAATTCCATTTCGCCAGAAATCCCCTGGACGAGTGTCGAACCAGTTGTTGAGCCAATTTTCGAGATGGTCCTCGTTCTCAAAGTTTACACCTCTCATATCGTTCGAGAGACAGCGGAAAAGCCAATAATCAGTCGGAGCAAGGTCTGGAGAGTAAGGCGGGTGCTGAAGAACCTCCCAACCGAGCTCCTGGAGAGCCGTTTTGACGACTTTTGCGGTATGCGGTCGGGCGTTGTCATGGAGCAGGATCACTTGTCCTTGTCGATCGGGTCTTTTTCGTTGAATGGCCTCATTGACTCGCTGCAGCTGGGCTCTATAGAGGTTCTTCTCGACTGTCTTGTTCTTCTCGAGCATTTCCCAGTGCACTAAGCCTTCCCAGTCCCACCACACACAGATCATTGTCTTCTTCGGGTGGAGATCTTGCTTCACTCTGGGCTTAGGCTTCTCTCAGGGCTCACCCATTCCTTTCTTTGCTTCATATTCACGTAGAGACACCATTTTCGTCTCCAGTGACGATTCTGTATAAGAATCGTTGCTTGTGGCCATGGGTCCCTTGGTGGCGGGCGAGATTTTGAGCAGCAATGGTGAGTCGCTTATCCTTCTGTTTTTGAGTGAGTTCATGTGGGACCCAAGCTCCCAGTTTTTGAGTGAACCCCATCGACTGGAGATGACGGGAAATTGTCATTGGATCACAATTCATCTTTTCCGCCAATTCTCTGCATGTTTGGCGGCCGTCTTCCTTCAAAAGAGCTCTGAGTTGGTCCTCGTCCATCTCGACTGGTCTTCCGGGACGAGGAGCGTCGTGGAGGTCGAAATTCCCATTTTGAACTTGGCAAACCAGTCACGGGCAGTCCTTTCAGCAATAGCGTCAATTCCGTACACAGCGCAAATGTCTCTGGCAGCTTCTGTGGCTTTTTGACCTCGATTGAAAGCGCAGAGGAGCAGGTGTCGGAAATGCACTTTCTTGTCGACTTGGCAATCCATATGAATGCTATAAATAAACGGAAAAAAATTAGTAGTAGGAAAAAGCAATTATGCAGTTTTGTAGAGCAGAAAAAATGCTACAAAATGGTATAAAATGTTAGCTTATGCAGTAAGCTTATCAAATCTAAATTTTTGATAAGATAAAAACGGCGGGAACTTATGCTACAACCCAATATATACTAATGGTTTGCTACGATTATAGCAGGGCTCCCAAGTTGGCTGATTTATCAGCCATTTGCTGATTTTGGGCCGTCGATGCTGATTATTATTTTTTTGGCTGATTTGCTGATTTTGGCTGATTTCGGCTAATTTTGGCTGATTTTGGCCGATTTTGACTAATTCTATGAAGAATTGATAAAACAATTAATAATTTTTGGGTATAATTGTGAAATTCTCGACCTTTCTATTAAAAAGTTTACGCTACATATTCATTTCATTTGTGCTCTGACGATGATCAATGATTGACGGTCAAGCGTTGCAATTTCCCATTGTAATTACAACAGGAAATGACAACAGGAATTCGCTCAAGCCAGAAACAGTGAAGTGTCTCCTCCAGGTGAACGTTAATTTCGATAAAACTTGCGTGGAAATGTACAAATGTCTTATCTCCGATAGAAAATTGTTAAATGATGTTCGCGGTTGGGAGAAATATGGAATATAGTGTTGTATATTGGAATTTAGTGTTGTTTTGTTGTTTTTTTATCCGGAATAAAGTAATTTTTGTAACAATTTATGTGTGGCTGATTTTTGGCTGATTTTCGGTAATTTTTGGCTGATTTTTGACCCCAAATGCTGATTTTTGAAAATTTTCGGCTGATTTTAGAGTCATCCTACTTGGGAGCCCTGGATTATAGGCTTTCGTTTGGGCTGTTATACAGAGAGAAATACGGTGTAATTGGGACCCTAGTACTAGAGTGTAAATGGTAAAAACCCAACTCGCGCCGGTCCCAACTCGCGCACCAACCTGCATCAGCTCTTACACACTAACAGAATATCTTATTTAGTTGTAGCGTAAATTTAGAAAAAAAAAACGCCCGAAAATGTACAGTTCCGTGACATCCTGCCCCGGTTCAAAACAAGAACGCTTACCACCGCAGCGACATTCCCAGTTTATGTTTTTTGCAATTGATGACCTCGTGTCCAACAGTTAGATACCCTAGATACCGAAAATTTCCGCACCGGCACCGGTGACAGCACTGCTCCCTATACCCCATAGTCAAAATTTTGAAAAAAAAATTTACAAGTTACAACCTCTAAGAGTACAATCACAATGACCAGCTGTTGATGAAATCCTCTAAAATCAGAGATTTCTAAAAAAATTCGGTGTTTAAAAAAATTCTTAAAAAATCCGAAGTATTTTTTTTAAAAATCCGCAAAAAATCCGTAGATGCGAATAATCCACGATTTCGCATACGACCCCAGGGTGTCTCAAAAAAATTCGGGCACCTCTGAAAATTTTTCTTTTTATCTTCTTATTTTTTGGCATCGAGAGATTATAAGAAATGCTGTATTTTTGGTAAAAAGATATATTTTTAAACAAAATTCTCAAGACTTTGAACAATTTCTGGAAATTGTTAGAGTGGCCTCTCGACGTACCACCAAATCTCCAGTTGGACCTAAATTTGAGACCGACATCTTTCAGATTAGGTTTTAGCGTCTTTTTGCCGATGTTAAAAACTCTCGAAAGAATCGTTGTAGATTTACCAAGAAGGTTGGATGCCTGCATTGCAGCTGGTGGGATGCATTTTGAATAAAAGTTATTGTACGTTTACTGTCTTTGTCTCATGTTATATCTTTGGTGTTGTTTCGTTTGTGTGATTAAAACAGGTGTCTTGTATTGTATTGGCCATTATTGGGGAGGTTTACGAGGGCTTACCACCCAAAAATCGGAGCAAGGCGTTACGTACTTCAATTTTTTTTTAAGGTGGCCGAATTTTTTTGCGCCACCGTGTAGAAGTTTGAATTTATAGTTAGAGATTGTTAACTCAAACAACAAAATTATTCTTTACATAGGAGTATTTGACACTACCAAATGGGCTCGTCTCTGACTGATTCGACATTTAAAATGGTTGGGCTTGCTGGCCATTCCAGCCAGACGAGCCAGACTCGGCAAACAAGCTGCAAAATAAGGGTTTTTGGTATTCGTGTTAATATAATTACCAGGATCTGCAGCCTCGAAATTGAAATTTTGGATCATAGAAGCAAAGACAATGCTCAACTCCATCCTAGCCAAACTCTCACCAAGACAGGCTCTTTTGCCCACACCAAACGGCTTTAGGTATTTAGAGGGAGTATATGTGTTTTTGACTTCATCAATAAAGCGTTCAGGCTTGAATATGTCTGGATCTGGGAACAGATGTTCGTCATGTAAAACAGCTCCAATTTGAGGCATTATGGTTGTTCCAGCTGGAATTTGCTTTCCAGCAATGGTCATCTGAACATTTTTAGTATTTCGTGCGTTCCAGTGAAAAAAATCGAGTGTGGGCTTAACGTGATCTTAGACTATTAAAAATAGAGATTTTTGGGGAAATTCGGCCAAAATGGGTTAAAGACAGGGATGAGATCTCAAAATTTTGAAAATAAGGACATTTTCTCAAAATTAGGACAATTCCGGCGAAACATACTATTTTATCCAGTGCTTATTGCCATTTTCGTGCCAAAAAATAAGATTTTGACGTAAAATCTTAAAAACAAATAAGATTTGGAGTCCCCAAATAAGGACAAATCTTATTAATAAGGACAGATCACATCCCTGGTTAAAGAGTTAATTTGTTGTCTCATTTCTAAATGTCAAAGATATGCTAGCGAGGATTAAAACTAGCCTCTTTGGTGGTAGCGTGTGGAATAGCCCAAGGCAAAACATTCACAATTCGCTGAAGTTCATCAATGGTAGCACACATATAAGGCAGCTTCAAGCGGTCACCCATAGTAAAAGGTTGGTCTTGCAATTGTTCATCTATCTCTTTCTGCAAATTAGCCTGCACCTTAGGGTAGTGAATCAAATAGAGGACTGCCCAAGTGAGTGTGGTCACAACAGTCTCCATACCACCTGTCCACAAGTCGCCTGAGTCCAGGGCCAAGGTCAGTCTTCTAAACCAAATTTGTGAAACTTGACAATTAATTCAACAACAAAAAAAAATAACTGAGCAGCAGAAATATCTAAGCCAGCATTAAGTTCATTTAGTCTGATCAAGTAGGCATCAATGAAATTAGTAGCCTGTTCTGCCCGCATTCCATTTAATCGCAGACTGTGCTCCTCTATCTGCTCAAGAAAGAAATTTTGGAGTTCAGAGCCATGATGCAAATAGCTGTAGTAGGCTGGGAAAAAGTGGCGCATCCAAGGAAAGCTGTCCACAACCAACATTTGAACGCTTGCGACCTTAATCCATTGGTGCTATTCCACCTGGTACCCACAAACTATCCCCCCCAACCCCTGCTCAAAGGGCAGCTTTTTTGTAAAAAGATATTTGAATTTTTTCGTCTCAATTAAACTGTGTACTTAATTTTGTCATTTTAATGTGAAAATTTTGTATTTTTTGCCCCAATGTCACACTTAACCCTTGAATGCGCACACCATGATGCAGCACTTTTTCCAAAAACAAATTACATATTTGATTACAAGTCAAATACGAATATTTCAATAACACCAAAATTTCACGTTGTATTTGGGTGTCCCATATATTGAGCAGTACGCATTAAAGGGTTAAACTACTCAAATTTTTCATACTCTTTTGTGTACCTCTTTTTCTCTAAGTCTATAAGACTCCAACAGCTGGTAATTTCTTTTGCATAAATTGGTCGTAGACCAAAAAAAACACAAAATGTCATGCTAAAATGACAAAAAAAGGACGAAATTAAATGCGTAGCCTGACTAGAAGGGGAAAGATTTTTAAAAAACTTTTACAAAAAAATTTGATATGGGGGTGGGTGTTGTACCAGATAGAATAGTTCCATAATAATTGCTATTAATATTTTTTATCAAAAAGAGAAAAAATATGTACCCCTTCCAGAACACGATCAATGTGGTACTTGAATTTCCAGAAGATTGGGCTTTCATAAGTGAAGTGCTGGCCAATCACAAGATCTCAAATAAAAGTATTAAAATTATTATTTTTATATCATGATCAACCATGAATAATGTTGCCAAAACAAAAAGCAAGTGGCTTGTGCACATCCACCACATCCTGCTTACAATCAGCCAATCGGTTGATCAAATCGTCTTTGTGTTGGTTAATATTGGATTCCATGCGTGGCTTTCCCATGCCTAGATTGCGGAAACAAGTCAAGGCGTAGGACCGTTCGGCTCTCCAGCGAATACCTTTGGAAAGTATGATGCCGTCGCCGTCTGAAAAGTTTGGGAAAATAAAAAAATTAAGGAAAAAGAAGGGGGGTTAGAAAATAGGAACGCGTGAGTTTGGGCAATTTTTTGTTAGTTTGAAAAAAAAAAGTCAGTTCACCTGGTTGGTGATTGGAAAAAAATGCCATAAAGAAACGACAATGGACGATCAATGTAGTAGTTGCCTAAAAACTTGTATTTTCTGAGTTTTTGTTCCAAATTTTACCTTCTTGATAGTTTTCCAAACGGTTATGCAGTTCTTCGTAGCTAGCAAAAACAATTACAGGTTTAGGCATCCAAATAGTAAATATTGGGCCGTATTTTTCGCGCCAGGCAATCATGCTGCGATGTGGGTTGGTTGTGTCAATCTCAAAAAGTGTTTAGTAAAAGTAAAAACTTTTAATTTGTTTTTTAAATTTTTGGTGAGCTATTTCACAGGAACTGAATTTGAGTTTTCGATTTTTAATGAAAAAACTAAAACGCATATTTGTATTGGGTGTTTCTGAAAAAATTGGGAATCGGATATTAATCACTTTAATCTACTTTACGATTTTAGAAAAATTTACTGATTTGAAATTTTCTTTTACAAAAGTAAGCAAAAAAATTAATATCAGGTAAAAACACCTGTCACGGCATGTCATAATTCGAATTTTAGTGCATTAGCAAACTTTCGTGCTAATACCAGCAAATAGTCAGTGATTAAATTTTTTTTGGTAGAAAATTTTGCATGTCACCGTATCGATTGTATTGCTTGGTTTGAAAAAATTCGCCGTGCTGTCAGCTTTTAAATGACGCCAAACACAGAATAGACAAAGAGTTAAATTGCTAAATATAGATAAAAAAAAATGTGAATACGCACGAAAAAAGAGAGAAAAATCAAATCACGTCAAAATTAGGGCTGTTGAGCGAAAAGCCGAGATGTCAAAAAAATTCGCCTAAAATTGCGTTTTTATCTATGTTGACATCGAATTTTTTTATAAAATCTTAGAGTAAAAAATATCCTGGAATATAAACTTTCCAATGACACCGAAATTGCGTAAGGGTCATATAAAAATCACGGATATTAATATAAAAACATTTTCGGCCTGAAAAGCCGAAGAATTTTTTATTTTCGGCTTTTTAGGCCGAAAATGTTCATAGATAAATATCCGTGATTTTTATATGACCCTTATGCAATTTTGATGTCATAGGAAAGCTTATATTCTAGGATATTTTTTACTCTAAGATTTTATTAAAAAATGTGATGTCAACATAGATAAAAACGCAATTTTAGGCGAAATTTTTTTGACATTTCGGCTTTTCGCTTAACAACCCTAGTCAAAATGTTTGAAAAAGAAGTTCAAAATATTGGCATTCTGTTGAGTTTAAAGTGCACTCGAAATTAAATTTTAAAAGGCCTTGCCGGGTGAGCTATAGGATTTTATATTTTTGTTATTTTTGTTCAAAAAAGCCCTAATAAATACTCAATACTCAAATGCTGGGATTTTAAGACACTTGCCACACCTGTTTTCTGTTATCGAATAATGATATAATAATACGTAATTTATTAAAAAAATAATTTAAAAGCCAAAATGAAACCTGCAAGAAGTTGCCAATGACAGGCAAAGGCCAAGGACCAGGTGGGAATTGACGTAGACGATAGAAGTAGTTCCAGACAAAGTATGTGGGTAGGAAGATAAAGCAGGCCACCCTAATATCGCTCCTTTTAGACATGTCCATTTCAGCAATTCTCCTTAGGAAGCTATTGAGTAAAGTTTGCAGAATCCCAGTACCATTAAACAAATACATGGCGGATGCCAATATAACCAGCAAGCAAAACACCAATTTATACAAGCTTGGTAGTGAAGGCATGAATATTGTGATGTTTGCAAATGCTTATTCACAACGATGTTTCACCCGAAAGAAAAAGTGGCCTGCAGCTCTTTCCAGCAAAAATAAGGAAGCGAAAAAAATCCGCTTCGCAGAAAATAAAAATTCAATTTAGCACAGTCGATTTTTTGATTTTTAATGCTTGTGTATTCTTAGCAAGAGGCACACGTAATTTGCACAAAACAAAGAATAGGAAACGCAGAAACAGATTTCATGTGTGTATTAACAGAACAACTTTTCCTTTTTTATAGTAAAATACGAAAGAAACAGTAAACAAATTATTCGCTAATTGAACAATTGGAGAGCAAAAGAGAAAAATATAAAGGGTTTTTTCATAATTAAATTATTAAAAATCAGAATTTTGAGCAAGTGAAAAGAATTAAAGTGCAGGCATACTTGCACGCCAAAAAAATCGGCACTGGGCCTGCGAAAAAATGGCACCGAAACTACTGTGACACTGAAATTTTGCGCCGATCGTGGGAAATGTGCTTGACATAAATTATTTTACGTGTTGTTACTTTAGTTTTTGAAAATTTGTTGAATTTCGGCGCCAGGCGCTGTGTACGGCCGTGTTTTACAAAAAAGGCGCCTGGCATCGCCAACCGAAAATCGTGAATTTAGCCAGGTAACGCCGGTGTTTGTAAAAGTATAAAGGCAGATGAAAAAACTCAAACATATCATATGCAAACCCAAGCTTCTTTATTCATATATTTGTGGGTGACAGTAGGATAAATCTCCTAAATAATTTTGCATTGATCAAAACTTTTATTTGACTGTATGTGTAGCATATGCATTCTCTAAAGAAGATATTTTTAACTCACCAGCCTCCATTCCAACTAATTTTTTTCTGGAATTGAGGGGCTGAACTTTTTCAGGTTTGGAAAACATGTTTGAGTTCGTCCTTACGCTGGCTTACCGTGCGCCTAAACGCAAGCCGAAAAAGATCACGAGGGACCAACAACTGGCTACCTTCAGTTGGATATTAACTTTGACCACTCGACCGAAAATTGGCCAGACTAAATAGCGAAGCATATCTTAATATGAACAATATAGTATAATAAATAGTTTGAAAATCAGACAAAATAATTTTCGGATAGCCGAACCGTACTTAGGGAACCATTTTAGGTGGGTAGCAACATGATACTATCATGATCATGTCTTTTATGGCGCAAAGATTGCAGTGCACAGATGACGCATAACCTGAAAAGAGAAACTGAAATTATGGCTGCGGAAGATCGACGGCGAAAAAATCCACAGGTGAAAATCGTGTTTAGAACAAGATTCAAATTCAAGAATTCAAATTCAATTCAAGAAAAGGTATAATTAAAACGCCCATTGTGGCCACCTTGACTTCGACTTCACACCTGCATTGTGGCATTAATGCAATAATCAAATGCCCATCTAATGTCGACTGTCTATTGGGGCACGTATGAAGTGTGACCCAGAAATCCATAAATTTGCACTTTGATTTTTAATAATCTGACTGTATTTAGAATGATACATTTGGACTAATAAAAAATAACAATTTTTATTTTTTAAGTTTTAAAAATATTTATGAAAATAAGCCCAATTAAAATTTTAAAGTTTGTTGAAATATATTTTTTTAATTGAAACACAAGGCATAATTGTAAAATAAATATTTTTAGGTTTGATGTCAAAACTGTTAACGTACATTCGTTTAACGCAAGACTACAAAAAATGTTCCGCTACAAGAGTGCTAGGGTCGCCAAAATCACAGCTGGAATAAAAATGACGTAACACTTAAAACACAAAAACACGATAAGTTTTTTTTCAAATGCTTATCCAATAGAATAATTACACTTGGCAACTTTGTAAAAATGTACAGTCGAGTCTCGATTTAACATAAACCTATAAAGATCGCATTTGGTTTTCATATAAAACTGAATCAGCAATACTCATATCTTTTATTTATTTTTTACTTTTTACACCTCGGGTCGGTCCCCAAAGCGTATGTTAAAGCGAGACTCAACTTTATAAATTTTAGCAAAAAAAATATTTCAAAAGACATTTTTTAAATAAAGCATAGGAGTAGAGTGTGTTTCAAATTTTCCTAACACCTTCAAACCGCGATAACTTTTTCATAGGCCACTTTTTTAAATCTGTTTTCACAGATAGACTCAGCTCGCTCTAAATAATTTTTAGTGTATAAAAACACGATGTTCGCTGGTTTCCTCGTGTGGCTTAGGCCTTACCCATCCACAGACCATGATCAAAACCACAGGGGGACCAAGCGAAAATCGTGTTTTTTACTTTTCATACCAAAATTTTTTAGAGCGAGCAGAGCCAATCTGTAAAATCAGAGTTAAAAAACGGTATTGGAAAAAAGTGATAGCGGTACACTTTGCACAGTCGAACCTGGATAATAATGGCCAACAAAGAATATTAAAGAATCGACACCTCGATAACACATCACCTGGATAACACGCCACTCGACGCTGGTTTGAGCGGCCATGTGAATACAGTCTTACTATATATCAAAGTTACTTTTATAGAGTATCTTATATTTAGTTTATCTTATACTGTATCTTATAAGTGAAATATTAGACTCTATCATTTCTCAACATTTTTGACATTCTTATTGTAAATTATAAAAACATAGAGTTGTCGACGCGGAATTTATCCCTTCTGAACATTTTTGAAATTTTACACAATGGTACATGTATTTCAAGCGTCAAATTTAGTTCAGAACGTTTTCAGGACTATGACGTATGATTTCGACGTCAAATTGGACTTTTCGCGTCACCCCACGTCGAAATCAAACGTCATATTTCTGAAGACTTTTTGAACTAATTTGATAGAACCATTGTGTATTAAATATGATAGAATTTTGCAAGAAAGTGAGAGAAAAAACAAAGTGCTGTTAAAGCTAAAATTTAAAAATCTCCAAAAGTGATTTATTCCACGTCGACAACCATATAAATATACCTGATTTTTGGTCTAGGCTCGACAAACCACAAATCCAAAAATCTTGGAACATCGCAAAATTTTTTTAAAAATATTTCGATTTTATTATAACTGTTTTTTTATTCTGACAACCTCATTTAACTTTACGTTCCGAACTAAAGAATTTTTCAAGAACTTCTAACACTTTTAGACGGAAATAAATTATTATCTTGACGCAATCAAGATAAAAATTTTGTAAACGCAGCGCGATTCAGAATTGGCTGACAGCTTTTCGGCATAAAATGTCATAAAACACGATTTTCGCTTGGTCCCCCAGTGGTTTAGGCCTTAGTCATGCAGATGCCATCCACAGACTAGGACCAAAACCACAGGAAGGCCAAGCGAAAACCGTGTTTTCTGCATTATATGCCAAAAAAATTGTCAGCCAATTCCGAGTCAAACTGCCTTTTTCAGAGTTTCAAGATTGCGTTAGGATAAAAAGTTATGTCCGTTTAAATGTGTTAGGATTTCTTGAATAACCCTATAATAGGATAGTAACGATACCGAAACGACAAAAACATCACAAAATCATGCCAAAATCACAACCATAAGAAATCGACATATTTTTGAAATTTCGGTGATGTCCCTAAACTTCTGGCATTGCATTTTTGCAAGCTTATTTAAAAGCAACAAATTTCAAATATAAACATGTAGATAAAGTCCTTAGACAGTCTTAGCGGCTCCATTCATCAAATCGGATTATTTTTTACCTTGGTTACTTACCTTAGAATGGACTCAAGCGTGTCTTTTGAACAAAAAAAGCAAGAAAAACATGTTTGAGTCGGTCCTAACGTACGCTGGTCTACCCTTTGCCAATCCACAAGCTAAAAAGAAAATAGGGGTGACCAAGGCAAAAAAAATGGAGAGCACTGAGAGATAGATCCACTTTTGCTTGTAATCAAATTGGCTTGAAACAAATAATCGGGCTGAATCAGAAAATCTTCAAAATTTGGTTTTACAAACTTTACAGTTAAATGCTAGAAAAGTTTCGAGCCAATTTATTGTATTCGAAAAAAAAATTTAGATCTGAGTTATTTTTTTATTCGAATGTTTTAGATCCTCCATTTACTGCACAAAACAAGCCAGTCATGGACTTCGATGACGAGCTCTGGAATTCAATTGAAGGAATCGCTCAAGGTATTTCTTTTTTCTATTTCGAAAATAACAAATTCGGCCGTATGAAAAGGGAATTAGTGAACAGATAAGATAACACAATAGCCCATAAGCACAATATCTGTTTGGTGTTTGATCTTATGTTTAAGACTACTACTACGGTCAAACTGTCAAATCAAACATTTTGATCTATTTTGCAGCTGTCTTTGTTAAATTTCAAAGCTTTTACTTGTCGAATTGGATCAGCAATTTCGCAATAAATTTTAGTAGTTCGATTATTATTTCATAAACGATCATTGTTTAAATTTTACTTTTTCAAATATTTTAGTTTTTTTTAAATGCAGCGATCATTTTTTAATTCCTTTTACAACAATATATACCAAAAAATTGGGGAAAATGTTTCAAGGAATCAAAGCACAAAACATTTATTATTATTATTTTTTTTAATAATAATATGCTGTTGTAGAATATACTGCATTTTTAGCCCACCTATAATTTTTCGCTTCAGGGAATTTTTTACTGTCAAAAAACTACAAAAATGATAGATGACGTGACTAAACATAGATTCAAAAAACTCGGAAAATGACAAACTGCACATGCTGTCACCCCAAAAGGTTCGTTCCCATGCTGGGCCCGATACTTTTTTTTGCAGTCCTGTATCAACATTCCGGTCCCAAAAAACGTAAGAATTCCAACGTTGCCGATTGTTTTCAAAAAAAACCCTGCTATTTTGCCAATTTACAAACAGTACCTGAATACCGCATAATCTTTTTTTAATAGTTGCTAATAGTTGCCCACCATATCTCAGCCTAGAGCCTTCTCAGTCACTACGGTCTCTCTTGATCCCATTTTTTAAATTTTGGTTGAACACCCAAAAATCTCAAAATCGAACCAAATTTTTTTCCAACTTTTCAAGGGATGAAAAATAATTACCCATGGGTAATTGCCCATTGGTAAGCCGTCTCCTCATTTAAAAAAAAGAGTTTGTTATATCGAGAGGCCCGGGATTATTTTTTTCAGCAAAACTGTGGCTGTTGAAAAATTTAGGATTTTTTAAAGTACTCTCAGAATCCTTGCTATAGTTAGGAATCGACCAACCAAATACAACTGCCAAAAACTGTAGCAAAAAAGTGTCGCACCCTAGGCGTAAACGAACTTTTTAGTGGTTTGTTATATCCGAAGTCAACTGTATTCTCTTCTCTTTTATTGAAAATAAAGTTTTTTGTCATCACTTTTTTGCGAAACTAAAATTGTGAAATAAAACAAACTTGCCTGTTTTCGTATTTCACAATTTTTTTTTCAGCTCACTCATCTCCAAACGAAACAAAGATGTACTCCGGGTTCGGTGGCAAGAATCTGCACCATCAGCAGCAGAATATGCAACATTATAGTGGAGGCAAGCAGCAGTTTATGTCTGGCAAAATGCAAGTGGAGGAGGACCAGTACTCCGATGTGTCAGAGACTTTATCCCCCTTCAACCAGTTCGACAACTATGACAAGGACTTCTTTGGCTACAGCAATGTGTTTGGATATGGCAATCAGGTAAGGAAGACTCTTTTACCCCTTAACAAAGCAAAGATATTTTTCGCTGCTATAAAAGCGTTTTGTATCTTTTATTCCTAGTTACTGACAACTCGAATCATTCGGTAGTTATTGAAAGCCGATAAACGGATTCGGTGGATTCATCCCTCATTAAATATAACTACCGTATCTCATCTAAAAGAGACCCCCACCCTCTAACAGGGTTCCCTTGTTTTTTTACTAAGATTTCAGAGTTAGGGCCATTTTTAACTTACAACTTCAAGATTTTTGTGCATCCAAAAATAAAGCCCCGGGGCTCTATTAGAGGAAATACGGTATAAAATGAATTGTTTAAATTAATTGTTTAGTAAAGTGCTAAGTCAATTGTGTATTTAGACAGATGAAGGATTTGATGAGGGCCACAGTCAGGTTGAAACTTGCAGGGCTACCTATCAAGCACACTACCAAAATCTAGTCCACCATGAATCTATTGTGCCACCAGTCATAAAACAGGTTAGCTTTTAAAAAAATTAAAAAAATGTTAATTCGTGTATTTTGATATAACCTATTGACACTTGACACAAAATTTATTAAAAATTTCACAATCAATAAACTTTTCAATGCAACCTTCAGATTGTGGACGGAGCCAAAGCACAAGTGAGCACACTGCTGTCCGCAGCTGAAGATGACATACTGTCTCTTGACATAGATGAATGTGCCAAGCTGAGGATCCAGCAAGTGTTCGAGTTGTGCAGACGTGTGGCCGAACCCAATGAAGCCAATCAGAAAACACTAGAGTCTAGAATCCTCTCATTTAATGCCGAGCATTTAAAGATGGAGATTGCACAGGAACAGCAGCGAATCATGGCCAGTCTAGAGAGCGAGCCAGCCACTCCAAGATCCGTTAGGTCAGAGCAAAGACACAAGTCGGAAGGTCGTTTGCATCAAGTGAAGAAAAACAGTCTCAAGTCTAGCAACAGTGATGCAAGCAGCTTTGACCCTTCAAATCTATTCGGAGACGTAAGTCAAATTTACATTTTAGTTGGTCAAATTTACAAATAAATAAAATAAAATGAATAAAAACAAATCAAATAAAACGGTGGCATCTCTGGCATTTTTTACTGTTTTGAAAACATCTGATAGTGGTCCCTACGGCTCGAAGCAGTGTGGCCTTGCCATCCTCACCATCATCAGCATCGGTTAAATGTTAAAAGACAGTTTCCACAGGCCAACAATACATTTGACCAACCTCTGAATGATTTGTAATAATTCAGCGATGCGATATATCGCATCGCTTCTGTCTCTATATTCAACCAAGCCAAAATTAAACAATTCTCTTTGTGACATATCTGAATCGATCTGCAAATTGGGGGAGGTATTTGAATATAAATAAAACTTTGACTGAAAGTTAGTCTGAAACACAATCAAAACACAGCAAACAAAAAATAATAGAAAATAAAATCCCGTAGACTAATATAGACAATAAAAATTCGTAAAAATTCGAATAAAAATTATAGACAATAAAAAAATTCGTCTTAGTAATCAATAATCAAATTGATAATCAAAACGATGTTTGGGGCTTCTTTTGGAGGGGGGGGGGCTTCTATTAGAGAAAATACGGTAAGCACCCACCTCCGACTTTAAAGACATATTCGCTCAGTTCAGAGCGAATATTTAACACTGCTGTTTTTTCCTAATTCTCCAGAGCTCTACCTATTTCGCTGTTTTGATTTCAGTTGAGCACCCGAAAATATCGAGATCGATCCCAAACTTTTCACATTTTCGGAGGTGCTAGAGTTGTTATTAGAGTAAATACTGTAGATAAAGCAAAAATTATAGATGTTTTTTTTTTGCAAAATGTATACAAAATACCGAAAAGTCATTATGGAATTTTAATGTTAGTTGCCATAATGTTATTTTTTTTTGATCGAAGAAAATTTGGCTCTATACCAGAACTCAGTGTTTTTTATTGCCTTGGTTCCCTCTGCGGTTTTTTTGTGATTTTTAGGATTAGGTAAGGGTCGGCCAGCGTATGATAGGACGTACTCAAACATGAGTTTAAGATATTTTAAAGTCCGTCCTAACATACGCTGGTCAACCCTTGCCCAATCCTGAGCCAAAAAAATGATATAAAAAATCAACAGGGAAACTAAGGCAAAAAACCCCGCCATTGAGTAATAGAGTAGCAAATCTTCAAACAAGGTTTAAAAAAATAGATTTAGTACAAAAATATTCAATCAAGGCGGGCTTCTTTCGAAGAGTGTTCCAAAATGTGGCTTTCGTCGATTTTTCTGGGTTTTAGGCATTTTGACCGAAAATTTATAATACTTTACTTTAAAATTCATTTTAAAATTTATAAAAATCTTTTATCGTGAATACATTCTGAATTCATTTTTAGCTGGACATCAAGGAAGTGTTTATGCGCAGCGTGGACGGTCAATCGCTGTGGGCTCAGATGGAGCAAAACAAGACTGTCAAAAATTTTTTTGGTCACAAGGCATTGACTACGCAGACTGATGAGCAGAACAAAGAAATGATTGCCAGAACTAAGTTGTTTGTACGCATCCTCGGATACACACTTATGGTTTGTTCAATCTCAAGATTTAGTGTGAAGTATCATTACAATAACCAATATATTTAGGAAGTCGAAAAAAGAATCTGTAGACTAATCAGTGCTGCTGAACGCCGTGAATTCATGGACATTGTTGTTGCAGCCGTTCCCTACCCTATTCACTTGGTTGGTCTTTATAAACAAAAAATTTTTCGACTTTTATGAAAAATTTACTTTTATGAAAAAAAATCTTCTTTCATGCGAAAACTTTTAATTTTTGTAAAATAATTTTAAAAATAGTCGTACTATTAAGTTTTCCACGTTATGGAATTAATTTTTTTTGATCATAGTGTTTACATTAAACCAAAGCTTCCCTTGACAACCTATATTTTTAGGAAACTTTTGCGAACTCTACCAGCAAGGGCCTTCTGGACATGTTCATCAGAAATAAGAGACACTACCAGGCTCGCAAGTACGGCATTAGTTTGTCCTCAGCTCCCAAAGCCAAGAAGTGAGCAGAATTATAACTCGTTTTTTGTCTGTGATATCTATTGTGCAATATGCATATTCTCTGTGTGTGAATACTTGGTTCTTGCAATTCATCTACAATTCGTGCAATAAATTTATTTTTGTCCAAATTTAAATTATCGCTTATTCAAATTTTTTAAGGGAATAAGGGCTTTATTGGGGAGGAGTCAGAAATAATAGCTGGCCACTAATTACAGTGGGCCCGGCCCTATTCCTAAATGTTCCCCCTTGTTGTTTTTGTGATTTTTTAGGCTTAGGCAAGGGTGGGCAAGCTTATGTTAGGACGGACTCAAACATAATTATGTTGAATCATCCGCCCCCCCTCCACAATCACATATTCATCTCTAGTCCTGAACATCTTTTTTTATATTCAGTTTTGTTACTTTTAACGGTGTTCAAATATCCTTTATAGACATTCAACTCGACAGCCACAAAAAAAAATTAAACAGGAAAATATTTTTGATCAAATTGTAACCTCACAGCATTGACAATTTAATGATTTTCCATACAAAAGAGCTAACTCAATCGAATCGACCGGAAATCGAAAACTTGGCGAAACTCTGATTCATTTACAAGAGTCCTGGAGAAATTCGTGGCCTTGCAAGCATTAAAGTCGAATATTAGTTTTTCATTGTGAGGTAATTACATGGTGAAAGACTTAAATTGAAATACAGTCAACCCTCGGTTTAACGACACCCCGAAAAGTTCGTTCCCACCTCGGGTTCGACACTTTTTTTAGCTCGATTTTTGAAACCTTTTGCCAGTTGTCTTTGGTCAGTTCAGTCCGAAACATCGCAAGGATTCTGATCTTGCCGATAGTTTTTGTAAATGACAACAGTTTTGCCGTAAAGACCCGCGGGTACTCGATTTAATGACACCCTTTTTTCAAAATACGTTTTTTTTCAAAATAGGGTGTGGTTAAATTGAGTACCCGCGGGTCTTTACGGCAAGACTGTTGTCATTTACAAAAACGATCGGCAAAATCAGAATCCTTGCGATGTTTCGACTGAACTGACCAAAGAAAAAACAACTTCAAAAATCGAGCTAAAAAGTGTCGAACCCGAGGTGGGAACGCACTTTTCGGGGTGTCGTTTTGAGTTCATAAAATTTCTCACTGAGGAACTAAAAGTTATATTGAGTTTGCAGTGATTTATGCACATCTTTAAAGTTTTAAATGCTTATCAATTGAAAAAAACAAACTTAAAAGATCGAAATTGCTGGGAGATCTTTACCAGACCATTTTTTTGAAGAAATGTTTTATTTTAATCATGTTAAATGATTAGATAAGCGAAAAAACATATGTAGTGCACTAAAAGTTTAAAATTGCTAGATTTAAGTTGAAAGCTACTTTCAATGTTTCAAATCTTGCCTGCTGAAGTTATCTTAGATGTCGCTAATTTCTTGCATTACAAACAAGCCAAAACACTCCTACTAACTTCAAAAAAGTTTGCTGTTATTTTTTCTGAGCGGATGGAATTGCAGCGAAAAAAGGTAAAGAATATCGAATACCACAATGTTCCGCATTTTTTTTTAATTTTGAAATTTTCTACAAAATTTTTGGTCTAAAAATTTTCCGGAAAATTCAATAAAGTTAATACAGGGTGATCTAATTTTTTCCTCCTTAATTTCAGGTCTCTTCACAAAATCGGTCATAACTTTTATTTCTAGACAACGGCATGTTATGTGAAATGGCTCAAAATGTTGCTTACATTATGCGCTTTTTAATGATTTATAACATTCCAAATACAATAATTTGCTTTACGACTAAAATTCCGCTCGAGACAATAAATATTCAAACGTTAAATTTTTCAGGAATTCAAATGCTTGTTGTCTCGAGCGGAATTTAAAATTCGACAGTGATTTTTCAATTTAAAGAGCATATTTAAATTAAATTGATTCTTTATATGCAAACCGACCACGTTGAACACGAATTTGGTGTCAGAATTAATCGTTTTTTTTCAGTAAGTAAAAAGTTTTTAGTCAAAACATTTTTCAAACAAATTGTATTCATAATTCTTCTTTCTAAGTCAATGTTCTCATCAATATAACGGATGTTTTTTATTTATGAATACACCGCTTTGCTCTATTTTAATAAATTTATCAAATCTGCAATGAAAACATCAAAGTAACAACACAGAAAAAAGTTAGACCGCAAAAATTTAATAATCGACGTTTTCATAAGTGAACATGTTTACCGTTTTTGATTTTTAGTCATTAATCAGAGTTATTGTATTTGGAATGTTATACACCATTAAAAAGCACATAATGTAAGCAACATTTTGAGCCATTTCACATAACATGCACATAACATGTTGTCTAGAAATAAAAGTTATGACCGATTTTGTGAAGAGACCTGAAATTAAGGAGGAAAAAATTAGATCACTGAAAACATCACCAGAAACGGCGTTTTCGAAAAAACTAAATTTACAGACGTGTTCAGCGTGAAAATCTAAGCCAGGGTAAGCCCTTTTTACAGTCAAGGCTTCTCGTGCTAAGTTTTAAAGGGAAAAATCGAGGGGTGTTTCATTGCTCGCTACCAGGGTCCTTTTTTATAAAAATCGGATTTTCTCTCTCTTTTTTGAGAAATTTTGCCGCAATCTTATTTTGTCGCAATTTGAAATCTCGTAATCTATCACTGGCTTCTTAACCTATGAATCTTACTCGCTGAAACTGGTTTCGCGGATGTCCGAATGTCGCATATTAAAAATTTAAAAAAGTGATTTTTCAGTTTTTGAAAATTCAACTTTGATATTTTTTGCAAGAATCTCAAAAGTTACCCCATCTAGCTGAAAAGTTTCCCCATTTTTAAAAAATGTGTTACGCGCTTTTTCCGGCATAGGCTTGGTCAACCGGCCCACCGTGTAATAAACAAAACAATTAATAGATGTTGAAAAATGGTTCACAAGAGAGGTATTTAAGTTTTCACAAAAAATATAATTTGTATTTTATTTTAGCTTCAACCAATGTTTGATATTTTAAAAGCAGAGCAAAGACAAATAAGCTATCTTACAACTGAAATCAGAAATCACTGTGTGCAAATCAAGAAAAAGCTACAGGAACTTAATAATTTGCAACTAGACATTTCCATTCATGGCGACAAATTCATGCAGCTTTCCAATGATCACAGTCAATTTTTGGGAGCATACAATAGGGAGATCAAGAAATACTTTGAGCTGCTGCCAAAGCGAACCGATTTGATCACATTAATGAAAATGTTGAACCAGTTTGTTGACGGAGATTTGAGATAGATTTTCGGTTTCAAGAAATGACTTTGTCTCTGTATACTTAAAAATAAACCTTTGCTTTAACACTCGGAAGGCCGAGCGCCGGTCAATACCTCGTTGAACTCAAAATTTCAGGTAGATAATTTTTCAAAAATATATGTACGGGTGTTTGGACGGGTCAAGTTACCCAAAACCCGGTTTGAAAGCTGTCTCCCTGGTATCGAAATTTGAAGGATACCTTGTTTGGCCTATTTCTGACCGACTTTCTACAACATTTTCGGCTTACAATATACCAAAATGATCAGCAGGAAAAATGCCACAGAACTAGTACAAAGACTCACAAGACAGCCAGCAAATATAAAAAAATTTAAGCCAAAACAATTTGACACTTGTGAGTCTTTCTACTAGTTCTGTTGAATTTGTGAGTACAACGAGGTATTATTGACCGCCGCTTGGCCTTCCGAGTGTTAAATAACGTTCTGACCACCAAAATTTCACGGTAAATAGAAGGTTTTTGATATCATGTGTAAAACCAGCAATTCTATTATCATAACACACTCAAGCAACCGGTGCGTAGGCGTTTGTCCCCTTTTGTGACATTTTTGGTTTTTTGGTTATCTTCGTCCCCAAGCCACTTAGACCTTACTTTTCAAGCCATTTTGTAGTTCGTAAGACATTTTTAAGTCCTGACTAACATGCGCTAGCCTATCCCTAAGCCTAAGGCCTGAGTCGTTACAGGTATTACAGTTATTGCAAAAAGACAGAGCGCTAAAATGTCACAAAAGGGGACAAACGCACCTACACCAAACAATCAACAAACACTACAAAAGTACCAGTGTTTCTTATACATTCTGTAAGTCAAATTTGCATCTTTTTTTGTCAAAATTTTTAAAGAATAGACTCAAAATTTGACAATTTTTTTAAAACATAGAAAACTAAAGGCTTTAAAACACAATAAATTTTTCAGGCAGAATATTTGAGGTTTTTAAAAAATAAATAAACAAATTTTTAATTTAGATGAATCAGAAAGTATAGATCACGGATTGAAAACGTCTTTAAACCAAAGATTTGTATTTTAAGACCCGATATCTTTAGAAATTTGAAATTTTACGTCGAAATCTTTATTTTTTGGTGTTCAAAAATTAATAAGCAAGCAGGAGAAACTTGGGGAAATTAAAATTAGGAAAATTTAAATTGGGAAAAAATCAAATTAGAGAAAATCAAATTGGGGAAAATTTTTGAGTGGATGAAATATGGAGATGGGACCGACCCCAGCCGGACGCTATATAGAGCTGGACGCAATATAGAAAGTCGATTATAAAGAATTTCTTTGGCGACCAATCAAACCAAAAAAGGCAGACGCTATAGAGAGCTGGACGCTATAAAGAGCGATGCTATAAAGAGCGTCGACTTTATATCCTTACCGGTTTCCATTAGCACTGCGCGATGAAGTAAACGGCAAATCGAGGATATGCTCAAACAAGGGATTATTCAACCATCGACATCCGTCCATGTCCGGTAATTTTAGTTCGAAAAGCCGACAAAGTAGCATGGCGATTTGTTATTGACTATTGGCTCGTGAATAACTGCACAAAAAACAATTTTTTTACCTATCCCTCATTCAAGACATCATCGATGCGGTTGGAACTCGTCGACTATTTTTGATATTCGACTCCCGAGCCCAGGTACGGCACCGGCCCCCGGTTTGTGCAATCACTTCGACACCTACCACCCTTGACACTATTATTTTAAAACAAAAACGAGTGAAACAACTGATCGACATTTTTTCAGCACTGGAATCCAATGTTTGGCCTGCTAGTGATGAGCTTCGAACAAAACTGAAAGAAAGCGTCAAAAAACATTAAATTCGGAACAAAGCCCTGTTTTTCTTTGACCCGGAGGCGGACGAGAAAGAACCCCCGTTGATCATCCCATACCCTCTGCGCGAAAGTCTAATTGCTCAATTTCACAAAGACGTATTGGGCTGTGCACACAAGGAATTCAAAAAATCTACTATAAAATAAAGGCGCAGGACGGACTTAAACATGTTTTTATTACTCTTTTTGTAACTATGATGCTATGGCGCAACTAAGGCGCGACTATGATTGTACACCTAAGAAAATAACAGCGAAAAAATTTAAAAATTTACAATTCGCGCCACAATTTTCGGAAAATTTTAAATTTGTGCTATATTAAATTTTTAATTTTTCGGCTGTTTAGTACCCAAATTCGAGCATGCCTCACTCTCGCTGCCAACCCAAGGTCCAACACTTCACACAAAAAAAGGAAAATTGACTATGATTAGCTTCTCAAAACCGAGGCTAAAACCTTGAAATTCAAATTTGGTGGGGAAAAAGTAATTTAGTGGGGAAAGCATTAAATTGGTGTGTGAAAGCAATTTCAGCCATATTTAAAATGATGGTTTTCAGCTAAAACCTTCGTTTAACGGCACCCTTCAATAATTTTGTACAGAATCCCTCTCTACAGATAACGGCACTTCTCTATAACGGCACCCCTAAATCCGGTCTGCGGGGGTACCGTTATAGAGAGGTTTGACTGTATAGCCTATTTACCGTATTATACTAAACACGATAGCGCGGTTTATTTTGCTCTTTTTGTTTCATTTTTGCGATACAAATACACCGGAATCGCGTTCAGCATGGTCGATTTGTTTATAAAACTGCCAACTAAGTTTCTAACTCACTGTCTATTTTAAATTTCGCTTGAGACAATAAATATTTAAATGGAATTTTTTGCATTCGTTCAAATATTTATTGTCTCGAGTGGAATTTAAGAGTGAGTCAAAAGCTTGGATGGCAGTTATATCAACCATGCTGAACACGATTCCGGTGTCAGAATTTAAGCGTTGCAAAAATTAAAAAATTTTACGTTAAAAGTACTTTTTAGATTTTCCGATTTCTAATATGAATTAAGTCATGCATAATATCAGAAATAAAATCCTGGAGATAAATAGTTTTCAAAACAATCACTTTTTTTGCGACACCTTGTAGTACAAGTAGTCCTATAGATACTACTTAGGGGCCCTTAGGGCTACCTTTATAAATGCTTCTTTTATCATGTTAAGAAGAAAAAAATTGCTTAAGATTGCTTAAGCTCAAGACGTCTTTCACAGTGTTTCAAAATTCAAATTTCCTTGTATTAGGGGTTGTGACTTACAAAAGCCGGGAATTCAAAATCAATGCTATTTTTGACTATAAAAACCTGGCTTAAAATCGTTGATCGTTTTCGAAATTCTGTGTTTACAGAATTTGGTATGTATTTTCTGAAAGAGGAGTTCTTCAGCTTTCGTTTGGTGTATCCGGTGTCATCCAAAATACAAATCTCGCAAACTTCATACAAAATTAAAATTTTCGTCATTTTAGGCTCGGAATGGTGTTTACTTATGACGTGCATTGGCGAGATGGCTGACGCAGAAGACTTTGCGAAGTGGACTCAGGCCAATCTCCGCTTCTACAAAACAAGGAATGGTAACTAGACTCACAATGGATCCAGTTTCTACGCTTCGGTTTCCAGGATACTACCCTCTCTCTACGTGTCACTGGCTGCGCAAGAGCATTGCTGAGAACTTGCGCACCGGAAACTTCTGGCAAGTCAATTTGCTACATGGTGGATACGATAAATTGAAGAACGAAGCAGTCCTGAGTTCAATTGACTACTTGGGCAATGGCATCCCAGACCAGGTAAGTTGTTACGTGATTTTGTTTTGTATGCATACCTGTTTTAGAATTATCTCTTCTCGGGTATGGGTGGTTGTTACTGCTATGCGATCTTGCTCAGCTTGCACAAAAATGGTAATTTTACAATTTTGTAGACTGTTTTCACATTTGTCCGTTCTAGATATGTCTGAGGCCGAAGGACTAGATGCTCTGAACAAGTGCTTGGTGGAAATTAAGAAGCGCTCTATGGTCAGCTAGAATAAATTCAGCGTGATCATTATCGACAAAGATGGAGCCCGTCATTTGGACGACATCAAGTTCTAAATTATGTGCATATGGATTATTGCTATTGTTTTGTTGCAGAAGTCCATTATGAAGAAACTTTTGGTCTATTTGAGTTTCAAGGGAAATATTGACATTTTGCGAATAAAGTCTTCTGACTTATTTAATTATGTAGTCCAAGCGCTGTACGTCGCACAATTCCCCAATTGTGTGGGTATGCAGGCTCACACGAAGAACTATTATGTGTGGAATCGGTTGTATGATGCTGAAGTAAGAGGTTTTGATGTAGATGTTCTATTGGCATGTATTCGCGCAGTCTGACTTTTTCGATATTTTTGCATTTGAATTATTTCATAGCAAAATTTGACGCTGTACCGCCTCCGTGTATGATGTGCGATGTGTTATGGAAGGTTAAGATGGTGTAATTCTGTTTCAAAAAGTTCATATTTTGCTAAAAAGAATTACAAGGAAAAGGTAGAAAAAAAGAAACCAATAAATTTTGAAAAGACTCTTTCAAAAATCTTGGCGTTTTCTCTAAAAATGAACCAAATAGATTTTTGTGTTTTGAAACACTGTGCTTTTTGGTCTACCCCAAACCTAAGATTAAAACAATGGTAGTTACAGCAACTTTTACAAGGAAACATTTATTGGGTGGGGTTTTGTACTAGCGCCAAATTTTTGAAAAACTCAGTTTTATTAATTTTAAAAAATCCATAGTTTCAATTTTAACAAATTGGGCTTTATTGTCGTCTGCAGGGAAAACGTCCACATTCACAAACATCGTCAACACAGTGGTGATTATTGTACTCCCAAGACTTGCAGAAGTAAGGACAGTAGTAGTCACAATCCGAAGAGTAATAAAATTCGTATTGGCAATAGCAACTGGTTTGTTTGCCGTCGAAGGTGTGGCAGCTGATAAATGAAAAAGTTTTTACGTAGAAAAATAATAGTTTGACTTACTGAGGAAATTCTGCATATACTTGCTGTAAGTTTGAAGCCATAAATGCCAAGAAGATAAAGCATGTCATAAAAACAAGTGTTTTGGGTATATAGGTGTTGTCCATTCTGAGCACACACTAAAACGGTCTTTGAAAGGACCATAGCCGTCGCCAGCAATAAGAATTTCACACGTTTGAATGCGCACAGGACACTGTTTTAATTTCGAATACATTAAGAATTTTTTAGTATACTAATAAGGCATACTAATACATACTGTAATAAAAAGCGATTTTTCGTAATTTTGGACCACACCTTGTACCTCAATTTCTAACGCCTAGTTAGAAATTAAAAATTTTAGAAATTTTCTACTGTCTCTAAGGAGACAGTGAAAAAAACCATTCTCTTTTTGGTTTTGTCTATTTCACAGTGAAAAAGTTTTGCCTTGGTCCCTAAGCTGATTTTTTCGGAAAATTTTTTTTCTTCCAAATTTCTCAAAAAGCTTTTACAGATTGTTGTATTTGGAAAAGGGTGGCAGCTTTGCGGCAAACAAGCACACTCCACATTGCAAGGGATTGAGAAAGTTGTAGTTCGTCTTCTCTAACTTCATAAAATGTTATATAAATCTACAATTCCCCCAATAACTTGCAGTGTGTAGTGTGCTGGTCTTGAGTGAAGCGGCCAACTCTTGGCCGAATACAACAATTCAGAGAATTTAGGGTGAACCTATTTTTTTGCTGAAAAGTATATATTTCTGACACAAAAAGATGCATTAACATAATTTTTTGAGAAATTTGAAAAAGAAATATTTCTGAAAAAATCAGCTTGAGGGACCAAGCCAAAAAGTTGTTAAGCTCTCCTCAGACTCATGAGAGTGAGATAAATTTCAACTGCTTAAGCATAATTTTTATTTCACCTTGATATTTTTACTCAAAATGATCAGCATAATTCAGCAAACATTTAAGCATAAAAAGTTTTTATAAATACCTAAAAAACTTTGAAGTTTGTCTCGTGAATTTGTCAGGTGTCTCGCGGGTTAGAGTCACGAGACACTTGACCAAGTCACGAGACAAGATTCAATGACAAACTTTTTACTAACATGTTTGAAAACTGTTAATGCTTAATGTTTGCTAGATTCTGCTGATCAGTTTGAGTAAAAAATATCTAAAAAGTGAAATAAAAAATTATGTTTACCAACCAGTTGAAATTTGTCTCGCGACTTTTAAGACAAAAGAATTTTTTAATTTAAAAAAAAACAACAACAGGGGGAGTAACGCATTTCATGTACCTTTTTCGGGACATTAATGGGTTAAAGTTAAAAAGTACTTGCCAAATTTGATATACGCTCAAGACAATAAACATTTGATTCATTGAAGAATTTTGAAAATTCAGCATTTGAATGCCTGTTTGTCTCGAGCGGATTTGAAATTTGACACGTACTTTTTCACTCCAAGAACAGTTTCACATGCAAATTGACTATCATCAATTGACTGTCAGAATTTCAAGTTTGCCAAGCGAAAAAAAGTTTAATGTCAAAATGTTTTTTGAAGTATTGATAAAGGGTGATCTTTTTCTGTCGCATATTTTCGGATCTTCAAAGTGAATAGCAGGGTTTTCTGATAGGATATTTCAAATTTTCGGGAAGTGCGAGCAATTGATAAAAACACGACAACATATGCCAAATTTTACCCTCCGATAAATGACTTTTTTACGAGAAAGCGTTTTTCTTGGTTTTTGCTATTAATTCAGAAAAACTTTCTTTACAAATTGAAAACTCTTCTTTCGGCGTCGAATAAGGTATCACATTGTGTATGTTCTAGTAAGTAATATTGTAAAATGAAAAGAAACATACAAGGCTCCCTCATACTTCCGCGCAACACGACGCGCAATAACTTCAGAGAATTTCACAGAAAATATTTTGTTGTTGTCAAATCTCTTACGCCGCTACGAGAATATTTTGTAATTTAACATTTATAGTTTATATAAAAAGTTGAGAAATCAGCAAAGCAAGTAGCGCAACAGCATGTTGCACTATTTGACCTGCGCAACACGCTGTTGCGCTGATCTCCACTTTTTTTTATAAACGTATAAATGTTAAATTACCAAAATGTTCTCTAGATTCTAGCGGTCCTTGAGCATAAGGTGTTTGCAAGCGAAAATAAAAATATTTTCTGTGGAAATTTCTGAAAATTTGTTGCGTCGTATTTCTATACCTATATCAGGCTAATCAACTTCATTTCACAAATGTTTACGCATTCAAAAAAATAATGTTGAACATTTGGAATGAAAATAGTGTCCTGCGCGCATTCAAGCGCTCAAACATTTACGGCAACGGCTATGGTTCTTTAACAAATGAAAAAAACTTTTAAGATTTTAAACATTTTAGATGTTCGAAATTTGCTACAAAATATGTATACTTATTAACTAAATAACGGTACGTAGCAGATTGTTTGTAGGACTTTTTTCAATTTTTGGCGTTCTCTTTTTTTACAGTTCGGGATACAGTCGACTCTCGATTCAAGGACATTAGATTTAAGGACAAAAGTTCGAGTACTTTTTTGGCCACCCACACTGATATTTGCACCCCAAATCACATCCTAAAACTTTTTTTTCTGCACAACACGATAAAAAAAACCTTTATAAACACTTTCTGATTAAAAATTTTGCCTCCCACTTCAGAAGTAGATGGTCTTTTAGGTATTTTAAGGTATTTTAAAATATATTACATTTTTCTTGATGGAGATTGGCAAAAGACTCTTTGAATGTATTGATCAAGAGTCTTGCAATTATTTCTAAGCTGAGTGCTCATCTTCTGATCAAGCCCCACCTGACGCATAAAAACTAAAGAAGTGCCAGAAATTATTCTAAACTTTTTATTTTCAGATTTTGATAGTTTTAAATTTGACAGTCTGGTCCTATATGGCAAGAATTCTATTTTGTCGATCGCTTTTAGAAATCTATGATTTTCTCTGAAAAGAAAAGCTCCATTTAAGGACGGACTTTTTTGAAATTTCCTGTTTTTAAATCGAGCTTTATCTTTTTTATAGAAAATTTTTATCAATTTCTGAAAAACGATCAGCAAAATCAAAAATCCTTGCGATATTTGGGACCAGACTTTTAGAACAGAACACCGAAAATCTAAAAATGGAGGTAAAAAAAGTGTCGGACCCTAGGCGGGATCGAAATTCTGTTCTTAAATCAGGTGTCTTGAAAGGACCATGGTTTTGCGCGCAGCGGCATGTGAAAAACTTTAATTGGCGGAGGACAGTTCCCTTTGGTCTCGCACTGTACTTTTTGAGTCGTTTAAAATTACTCAAAAGAGTAAAGTGCGAGACGAAGTAGAGCTGTCCTTTGCCAATCCAAATTTTGCAAACTGCGTGCAAAAACCATGGTCCTTTAAATCGAGAGTTGACTGTAGACGTTTGCGTCAGTCCTAGTGTACGCTAGCTGTCTTAGTTTAAAATAAATGGCCTCAAAAATTAAAAAATCCGCAGATTTCAAAAGTGTCAGTAAGACCTCCAAATACCCGTATGTAACAAGCATAAAAATTACAAGCTATAGATTTTAACTAATTTCACTACTCTATCCTAAGCGTCTTTTTTCTATCTTATGTGTCTGACTTTCGTCAGCAATATATGATAAGCACAAATATAAAGTATATTTTTCCCTTTCTTGTAATCACAATTAATTGCAACCACTAATTAATAAAATGGCATTAGAAGCAGCAAATTATCAATTTTTTCCGCCCAAAAGTTGCTTTCAAAATGAAGAAATAATTTTCTTTTCGCTAATTAAAAAAGATAATTTGATGCAGTTAAAAAATTACAAGAACATTTATTTTCGTTTTCAAAAGACCATCGTCGTTAACTACAACATAAATCGCTGAAATTTGAAATCGCGGGTGATAGTTCTCTTTCTAGTACTGTCTTCGCCACTTATTTAATTCAAAAAACGCATTTCATAATTTTTTGTAAATCATATTTAAACGTATCCTAAGTAATTTTTATATACTAAAAAAAGTAAAAAATTTGTTTTCTGTGACTTTATTACATATTAATTCGGTTTAAAATTGTGACTAAAGCATGACTTTTTGCCTTGGGGTAAATCAAAATTTTTTGGTCAAATTTTTTTTTAATGCAGATGTTTATGCAGAGAGTCGTCAGAAAAAAACGCTTTTATCGTTTTTAGCGTAGAAAAATTACTTAAAGGGCCATTGCCGTCTACGGCCATTTATTATCTTCGCCAATTCAAAAAATTTTCCTAATCATTCAACTTCTGTACGGATTTTTCAACTTGGTTTCTAACAAAACCATACCTAAAATTAAATTCTAGGTCTAATTTTTTGTTAGAAACGAAGTTGAAAAATGCGTACAGAAGTCCAATGATTAGGCGAAAATTTTTGAATTGGCGGGGGGACAATTTAAAACAGGTGGCCCTTTAACGAGACGTTTAAACATTATTTATTAAAATTTGTGAAATATTAACCGCGAATTCAGATTTTAGCGATATGCACCAACTTCAACGGCTATGGTCCTTTAAGATCTAATTATTGTATCATTTATTTTATCATTTGAAGCATTTTACTTTAAACTTTTCAGAAGACCACACAAGTAAGCTATTCCGATATAGCTGAAAGGCCTTTGCTTAAAATGTTTTTGCAAGCCCTTTCGTTGCTGGCCTTCAGTTTTTTTGTGGGTGTTGTTTCTTAAAACTCAAAAAGTAGCTAGATTATTTTAAATTTTTTGATTTTTTAGGCTAAAACTGAAGACTTAAACAGCTTTCCGATTGAAGTTCTGCTGCCCTTTCATGCAGCTGGCTTGCCCTTGTATGGAGTAGATGATTTTATGCTTGCTAAAATCAATTCTTCTACCTTGCAAAAAGCAGCTAATTATGAAAAAATGTTCAAACAAAAGCAAGACCATTTTGATCCAAAAAATAAGAACACTTTTCAACAAGTTAGTTTTTTAAAAGAAGACTGAAAGTTGTTAAGGAGATAGTCTTGGCACGAAGGGATTAATCCGTATTTTGTGTTTTTAAATGTGCTTTAAAGCCATATTCTGTTGACAACTCGGTATTGCGATGTCGAACAAACTTGTGCAAAATTAGATCAGTAAAATCAATATCAGAATTTTTAATTTTTTTTAAATGCCCTAATAATCGAAATGGAAAAGGAAAAAACTCATCGAAGAAAGGTTAATTAGAGCTTAAGAGTATTAAGAGCATTTTTTCAAAGCATTTAGAAATTTTAATATTCATGATGCTAATCCAAATTTTAATTCTACACAAGTTTTGTTTGACATTGCAAGACCGAGTTGTCGAGAAAATATGGCTCTAAAACCACATTTAAAATACACAAAAAATGGATTAATCTTTTCGTGCCGATACTATCTCCTTAACACTTGCATTACCGTTTGTAACTTCGGTGCATACTTGTGCAGAATTTCACGCTGAACAAGATTGTGTTAACAGTTTGTTTCAAAACTGATGAAAAGTACTGGCAAAAACGCTAATGAAAAGAGGTCATTTTCGGGGGTCGAAAAGTGGCGACTTTTTTGTAAATTTAATGCGTGTTGAAAATTTTTGGCAGGGTTTAACTGCTCATCATATTAAAATGACGCTTACATCAGATTTTCTAATGATATAAAACATTTAACATTTAATATAACAAAAAGAGTTTTTTCATAATAAAATTGACCACTTTTGAAAACTTCGATTTTTTGTAGTTCTTAGGGAATAACCTTTTTCTGTGCAGATAGTTTACCGTTTTTTGTTGCAGATTTTGATACAGCAATTTAAATGGCGAAGAATATTCATGCATAAAAAACAGCCGTTATGTTGATGAGAGAGGTTGATTTGCTTATGAAACTGCTCTTCAAATTTAAAATTTAAATAAGCAAATCGACCATGCTAAACACGAATCCGGTGTCAGAATTCAAGGTTTGTCTAAAGCAAAAAAAAATTTTACGTCAAATCGTCTTTTAATAAATTGTATTCACACTTTCTAAGTCAATTTTCTCATCAATATAACGACTGTTTTTTATGCATGAATATTCTTCGCCATTTAAATTGCTGTATCAAAATCTGCAACAAAAAACGGTAAACTATCTGCACAGAAAAAAGTTATTCCCTAAGAACTACAAAAAATCGAAGTTTTCAAAAGTGGTCAATTATACTATCATTATCTATCAATTATACTATCATATGTTATTTCCCATAGAGTAGACTCAGGGCTTTGCCACAAAATGTTACATTAAATGTTTGAAATTTTGTGTTATGACCTATCATTAGAAAATTTTGTTACATTAAATGTTAAATGTTTTATATCATTAGAAAATCCATGATGTAAGCGTCATTTTAATATAATGAGCAGTTGAACCCTGTCAAAAATTTTCAACACGCATTAAATTTACAAAAAAGTCGCCACTTTTCGACCCCCGAAAATGACCTTTTTCATTAGTCCTTTTGCCAGTACTTTTTATCAGTTTTGAAACAAACTGTTAACACAATCTTGTTCAGCGTGAAATTCTGCACAAGTATGCACTGAAGTTATAAACGGTAATGCGAGTGTTAAAAGATTTCAGCCCCTGTTTAATAATTTGATAATTCTTTTAATTCAAAACAAATTTTAAGATTTCTGTAGCCACGGCTTTTCAAAACGCCCGAAAATGTTTCCTTTAGATTCTTAGACGTGTTTTTCATGGCGCTGTGGGTAAAGCGTTGGACTTTGTTGTGGTAATACTAGAATACTAGAAAAGTGGCTATTTTCCTTGAGGTCACGAGTTCGACCCCAACCTCAGAACACGTTCGATTTTTTTAATTTTTTGCAAATTTTTTATTATTATCCCAGTTGAAGTAAAATCGAAAAGTAGATGTAGGTCATGAATATCAGATTTTCACTTTTCCTATAAAAATTTGACTACAGATGGGTTGAAAGTGCAGACTTTAGGTCAAATATAAAGCAAAAGTTACATGAAACCTTGCATTTGAGTGCGGAGGTTTGCATTTTAGAGAATAAGTGATACACCACAAGAAAGCTGAGGATCTCCCCTTTCAGAAAATACAGATCAAATTTTAAAAATTTAAATACAGAATTTAAAAAACTAGAAACTATTTGAAGTCTATAACACGTTTTTCTAGTCAAATTTGAGGGGATTTTTAATTTACCGCAAAATTCCTTTTAAAAGCTAAAAGAAACATTTTGAAAAGCCGTGATAGCATTATTGAAGATTTTGCGATATTTTGACTCTGGGGCAGGGGTGGACACGGGCCGGCCCGGCCCGGGCCGGGCCGTACCTGCAGCGGGCCGGGCCGGGCCGAAAAAGCTTCGGGCCGGGCCTGGCCCTGAAGCCCGGTTTAATTTCTTATTGAATTTCCCGCCAAAACCACCCAACCAGAGATTCATTATAGGATTGCCGAAATTACCGATTTTCGAAATATCGAGATTGTTACCGGCGTTTTTTGGTATTTTTTAAAAGCGTACTTTCTACAAAAATCGAGAGAAATACCGGTATTTTTGCGGTATTAATCTTTTTTTCGGCAACTCTACTTCATCATTAAATTCACTCTGCTTCAGCTCTGAAAGATACTATCTCACTAACAAGTTTCTCAATGGAAGGCGCTTACTCACCTCCTATGTCACTTTCGGGTGCTGAAGGCGAAGGCGAAGAAGAGACCTGCTCACAAGCGAAGAAGGCGCGCCTTGACACGGAGTGCATGCTCAGTGGTAGGTTATATTGGAATATTTTATCTGTATCACTGTAGTCTACATGGAGTATCTTTCAGAATTTTCCTCGAAGACCGCAGTTGAACTCAAGAAAGGTGAAGTGGAAGTCTTACATGTCGGAAAACAACGATGATATCTTCCAGTCTGTTCACTTCGACTTCAAAGGAGAAGAGGGGAATTCCCAATCTACAAAGTTTCTCTGGTGCTCTACTTGCAAGAAGTTCATGCTGAAGGAGGGAGGTCAAGTATCGTAAGCCAATGTTTTGTTAGTTTTTTGAAAATTGGTTTTGTTATTGCTTTTAATGTTCTAGGCGTCATCGTTACACCCATTTGAAGCCCGAGAAGCCAGCCAAGGCACAGAGGACCATTGAATCATTTCTGGAGAGGACCAATCCTACAGCCGGTGAAGTCGAGAAGATGAAGCAAGCGACAGCCAATCCTCTCCATACCTGCTTCTTCGGCCGAAAATGAAAGGTGGTTCAGCAAGTTGCGTCAACTGGTGGTGGAGTCTCGCGAGAAATTGTCGGCAGCGTCGATTTCCTCCATATGTATTGGCCGATCATTGTTAAAAAATAAGATCACATTTGATTGATTTGATTTGTTTGATTTTGGGATATCAATAAAAACTCTTTGTTTTTCTCAAGAAATGTCGAAAATTTTTGAGTATATCTGAAGTAGGGCTTCCGGGCCCAGCCCGGCCCAGGCCCGGGCCGGAAGACTAAAAAGAGCCAAAATTCGGCCCGTGTCCATGCCTGTTTGGGGGTAACTGCACCGACAATGTTTTTATTTAAGCAGAACGACAATGGAAACACGACAACAGAAACATTAAAGAACATTTAAATTTTGAAGAAAAGATGTATTCTTTGTTAGCAATTCACAATCCAGCAGAAGATGACAGATTACTTGTCTTCAGAAAAACATTTGAATATGACCACTTATTGTAAATGACCTATTGAGCCTAAATTAGTATTAGTCGAGCCAAAAAAATCAAGCTTAAAAATTTTACCCAACACAAAAAAGTAATAAGAAAGAATAAAAGCAAGACGTAAGAAATAAGAAGAACCTTAAAGTTAAATTTGTACACAGAAACATCTGGTGCAAGCCACTTGATTGAGATAACCATTTAAGCCTTGACAACAAAAACTGAAGCCAAAATAATAAAGCACCAAGTATCAGGTCATACGGAAAGTATTGACACAAAATTTCAAATCCTTGTATCTCGCTCATTTGTTAACATTTTGTGGCAATCTTTTTGTTTTGTAGCCCTGAGTCTACTCTATGGGAAATAACTGAACTTTATTCAACAATAAACAAATCATTCAACAAAATAGGATCCTTCCGCATCAATAACTTTTTCCCATCTTTCTGGCAATTTTGCAATTCCTCTAGCAAAGAAATTCGCTGGCTTTGACTCAAAGAACGCTTGCAAATCCGCTTTCACTTGTTCAACGTTGTTTCTCTCTGTGATAGTTTGCATTGACAAGAACAGGTGAAAACTGAAGGAGCCAAATCTGGAGAATAAGGCGGGTGCGGCAGAATCTCCCATCCAAGATCAGCGATCTTGTCCTTGGTCAGTCGAATTTACAGTTGTTGAAAGACAGTTGTTGAATAAAGTTCAGTTATTTCCCATAGAGTAGACTCAGGGCTAAAAAAAAAAAGATTGCCACAAAATGTTAACGAATGAGCGAGATAAAGATTTGAAATTTGTCAATACTCCGTATGACCTGATACTCACCATGCCTAAGAAGGAATAAGAAAGAAACTCTCGGCGATTCTGCACCATGGGACCCGAATTTGCTGCCTGAGACATTTAGTGCTAGTCGCTTGAGAGAGACGACTTCTGGAACCTGAACCGAAATGAGTGAAACCAAAAAAATCGAACAGCATAACCCACCAAATCCGATAAAGGAATCTTAATCATGGAACCCAAACTTGTAAAGAGAGACATTCAGTGCTCTCCATTGGATGGACATTACCACTGAAGCCTAAACCCGAATACCGTATTTCCTCTAATTACCGCCCCCTCTAATAAGCGCCCACCCTCGACTTTGAGGGTCTGTATTTCAGAGCAGGAATTTTCTTTCGAGCAAGTTTTTTTTGCGGTTTCTTAGTTCCTGCGAGATCTGCCGATTCTGCTTTTTTGATTTTGGATTTCCACCCGAAAATTTCAAAATGACTCTAATAAGCGCCCCCAATTACCGCCCCGGGGCGGTAATTAGAGGAAATACGGTAAGTGTAGCCAAAACAATCTAACAGCAATTATCCACAAAGCTCGAGAAAGGAATATCGACCATGGAGGAATCCACCACAAACTTGTAGAGAGACACATCGTGTTAACCTTGCGTGCTAGAAGATGACCACTGCATTCTGAACCCAAATGAGTGAATCTGAAAAAATCTAACAGCAAGAGCCACCCAAACTGACCAATTGATACCGCGTACTGGAAACCCTCTCAAAAATGGACGATACTGCGCCCAAACGACTTTACCAGACACAAAGCAAACGCATGAATGAACAAAAAATAGTTAGAATCATATTCTTTTTTTCACGCTTCTTGGCGCAGCAAATTGAATTTAACTTATAACCATGACGACGAAAGTTCATACACAATTCACAAAACCACAATTGACTCATCAAAAAATAAATTCTGCACCCAAAAAATTTGTGATGATAAGCCACAACAAATTATTTGACAACGAATTAGACCCGAAATAGTACAGGTGGTATTGAGAGGAATTCAAATATAGCCAAAAATAGACAAAAACCCTCTGATTCTGAAAGTTGTTGCACACTCAGTTTCAATGGCTACACCACACCAGCGCAAATTTAGGCGCATTCGAGAGTTTAGGAACTATAGTTGTGCGTCGCAATAAATGCCACAGCCTTTCAAAATTTGAATTTCCTTGTGGTTCAACTTAAACAAAACGCCAAGAATTCGATAGCAGGTTTTACGCGCTTTTTTAAATTGTTGTCTCTTTTATCACTCGAATATCACATAACTATCTCAAGATTCAACAGAATTCCATTGAAAATTAGCAATACACAGAGTTACAAAAGTAAATTTATTCAGATTCACCTTCCAAAACAATATTGAGCGAGTGTAAAATACCGACCTTTATTTCTCCAGAAACAACACAACGAGAAAAAGTCAACAAAAGACATAATGACAAAAACATAATGGATATTTCAACCAAGTCTAACGATACGACCCACCTCGACAGCTTTCTTTCTCGACAGCAAGTAGACCAGTTCAATGGGAAATGACGGAAAGCGCTAACAGCTTCGGGATGCTTGACTGGAAAGGCTAATCCATTGTCGATGGCTGCGATCTTCAACTCCTGATTTGGTACGTGTCTAGAAGGAGAGCGATCAAGACATGAGTTCCCACCCCTACCTAATCAGCCAGTTATCCATATGTAGATCTGTGTTGTGAATAATATAGTCCAGGATGCACATCTCCTAAAACAAAATCATGAGAAAAGAGAACGAAGAAGAAGACTGCAATCTGAAAAAGCGAGTACATTCTTCTGGTGGAGACCATCGTTAGCTCTAAAAAACGAAGAGTTTATTTTTGCATGAGATGCTTCAAATTTGCATTTTTAGAGCTTTTCTATATACCAAAACGTAGCTCACACATTCAACTAGTTGAAAAGTTGAGCCGAATTTCGTGAAGATGTTATTTTAGAAACTAGAGACCAGTTAAAGCAAAGAACAGGCATTTTCTCGAGTAAAAATAGGGGTTTTTGCGTTTCCCATCTAACTTTTGTATAAAACACCCAAAATTTGTATTTTTTGTATACGTCCTTGGTACCAAAATGCAGCAAATTTACTCCTCCATCTAGTCTCCGGTTTTGTTTGAGAAAAATTAGACACAAAAACTCGGCAGGATCTCAATCATGTCAATGAGGCGTAGATTTTTCTGAAAATTTTCACAGAAATTTATTGTGGTTTTGAAATTTCAACTGTTTTATGGACAAGTGATGGCTCATTCGAAAGGCCTAAATGTGAGGAACATTTTGGCTAAAAGCATGCAGAAGCCGAAAGTGAAAAAATCAGGTCAGAGGCATGAAACAAAAAAGGTGTCTCAAATAGACCATTTTTGATAACTTCTTGTTTGGCGCCAATTTCCCTAATACACTAAGATTCAAATTTTGAAAGGCTGTGATGCGGAGCCAACCACCGCCGAAAATTGTGATAAAGGCCAAAACAAGTGAAAAAAAATATTTGGCGGGAATTCAAAAAGCGCACACACACACTCAGTGTAAATATACTATAAAAAGATTCGAAGTAGTTTTTTCAAAATTTTTTTGAGAAAACTAATTTAAAGTTTATTTTTTATTGAATTTCTCTTTTTGCAACCTTTAAATTTGATTTATTGCCTTTTAAGCGATATTATGTGAACACACAATGGAAAGCTAGCGGCAAAAACATCCATTTCTTGTACATAGAAGGTGAAAACACAGCCAGCGACACAAGAGTCAGTGACTTAACCTTGCCTCACAACGATTTAGCTAATAATAAGGATGTGGGAGCTACTGTTTGTAAGCCTTGAACATTTTTTAACTTACAAAAAAAGTTTTTGATTTCAGGGTCCTTGGAACATAGGTTTAGGGGCAAAAGTTTGCCATACAAGTGAATTTTTTGTTGAAAAAACTATAAATTAAGATGTAGCTCTCGGTTTTTAGAAAGTCTTTTCCAGCCAACTACAAATTAGCCTTGTCTGCTGCTTTGGCTATTGAAGATATCAAAAATTTTATCACAACTCAGAACAACGATTTGGATGATAATCCAAAATGGATTCTTTTTGGAACTGGCTATGGAGCATCACTTGGAATCTGGTTGCGCCAAAAATACCCTGATCTGACTTATGGCATTGTGGCTGACTCACCTGTAGTAGTGCCTACTCCTGATTTTTTTGGTAAATTATTCTAGCAAGACAACTTTACAAATAAGAAAGTGGTATTAACACATCTGATTAAGGCTACGAGAAGTTTGTTGAGCAAGTGTTTTCCAACTACAGCTATGAATGTTGGCATGGCGTAAAGTTTGCTGCTATTGCTATACGCAACGAAATCCAGTATGAAAATGGGGTGGATAGGTTGAATGATGAGTTAAAATTGAATCCGAAAATAAATGAAGGCACAGTTGATTATAAAAGGTACATTTATTGAGCAAAGACAGTGTTTTTAATAATTGTTAGTTTGCAACATCTACACCACAACATTCTTCAACTGTTCGAGGTGCCAGTCATTTACAACAATGTCAATGTGGCAAGTTGTTGTTGATGTCAAAATATTTAATTTCTAATTAGAAAGTTTGATTCAGGGACCGTTTGCCAGTTGCTGTGGAGTGTCTGCAATTTGCGACATAATCTCCAACAAAAATAGGCGCTACATAGAAAGAGTCTTTGATTTGGCAAAGATGTTGTATACCAACACCCATGGCACCAAAGACAAATGGCCAGGCATTGATAATAGCTACGAGAAAACAGTCTCATATTTGGCTGATGAAAGCCAGGCTGATCCCGATCAAGGTCACAGAATAAAATTTAATTTTTATAAAAAGCAAAGAACATATCGTAAAATTTTTGATTACATTGTTGATACAGTCGAGTCCCAATATAGTGGGACTGAGAAAAACGGTGTGAGTCGCTGTAAATTGCACTTTAATTACCGTAATTATTCTAATAGAAACCCCGGGGCTACTATTTTTCAATCCCCTAAAAATCTTGAAATTGTCAATCAAAAATAACCCTAACTCTGAAATCTTAGTCAAAAATAGGGGGGTTACTATTAGAGACGGGGTTTCTATTGTAATAATTACGGTAATTCGTTTTTCAAATATAATAATTTACTTGGCTATACACCACTACCGTATTTTCTCTAATGGCCGAAAGTCTTGAATAGCCCAACACTCTCTAATAACCCGACATCCCAAATGATGATTTTGATGAGTTGTCATAAAAATTTAATAATTTCATTTAAAGGGTTATTCAAAAATAACCCGACATGTCGGCCTATAAGAGAAAGTACGGTAAATCAAAATCACCAAAACATTATAAAACAAATTGTTTACAACTTTAACAAATTGTTTACAATTTTGCCATCTTTTATGGCAGCATATTTAGCTAGTTCAAGAAGTTGGCTGTACCAACAATGCTACGAATTTGGACAATTCATCACGACTGACTATGGAAGAGGCTTGTTTGCTGCTACAGTTCCTAATGAGTAATAATTATACCGTATTCGGCTCTATATGCATTCGCATCTCTGGAAAAAATGGTCCCCCTGTTGATTTTTTTTCGAAATTTTTTTTTACCAAAAGTCTCAAAAAGTGTTTATTTTCACTTTTTTAGCATTTTCACACAAAAACAAATTTCGGGAAAAATTTTCATGAAAAAAATTTTGCCTTGGTCCCCCTGTTGTTTTTGGAAAAAATTTCCCAAAAATCGTAAAAAGCATTCAAATGCACTTTTTTGGAAAACAATTAAGAAACATGAAACATGCAAGTGTTGCATATGAAAAAGGTAAAAGAAATTTATTTATACATTTTATACAAAATATATGTTTTCAAAATATATGCTGATTCAAGGTGAAAGCGGTGATTTTTTTACCCTAATAAAGATTCAAAACGTGGTATTTCACTATGTTTTGGTTACTGGAGCCGGGCAAAAAGAAACTCTATAGTCATTTAATGATCGAGAGTATTTCTCGGAATCATGTCTAAGGTATGTGGGTGTGCGCATCTCAACTCCAAGCCCCCAAACCCCCAAAGCCCCCGAAGGGCGGAGCTTAAAGGGCTTCGAGGGGCTTGCCTGCGCCCCGAAGGGGGATTGGGGCTTGGTTGAGATGCGCACACCCACATAGACACAAATCACTCGAAAGTGACTCTGGATGCGTAAAAACATGCATACCAGAGTTTCTAATCTTTAGGCCCTAGTTAACAAAACTATGTTCGAACCTTATCTTTTAGATTATTCAGGTACCCATTTTCTTGTTAGTTTGCTTTGTTTTTTCGAGAAAGGGACCAAGGCAAAATTTTTTCATGAAAATTTTTCCCCGAAAAATTTTTTTTGTGTGAAAATGCTAAAAAAGTGAAAATAAACACTTTTTGAGACTTTTGGTAAAAAAAATTTCGAAAAAAAAATCAACAGGGGGGATCAAGGCATCTTTTTTTCCAGAGATGCGAATGCATATAGAGCCCCGTATTCTCTAATAAAAGCGCTAGAAGTTCTATTAAAGTCTACTTTATCAAACGCCAAATTTTTTTAAAATTCAAATAAAAAATGAAAAAAAACTTATAACTAACTTATATCATCATTTTGATTCTTTAAGGTGCGCTCCTATTAGAGAGGATACGGTAGTTAGTATTATAATTTAGATAATATAAAAATTCAGCTACTTTGTCGGCCTTTGCACTGATGTTTTTACACCAAACATTTTTGCCTTCACTGCGCAAGACTTGGCTGCAGGTGTCAAAAATACACTGGCAACTTTTGACACATCTCAGAAATACAAAGTTAATTTTTGTTTCTTACTTTTTTTTATTGTACAAATTTAAGGGAGCTAACACTACCATTTTCTACGGTGGTACTGATCCAATGCAGCTATTAGGCATTAATGATGTGTATAATACTCGGTCATCAAGTGTTACCATCATCCCAGGTAAACAATTGCCGAGTGCCCTAAGAAAGTCGAAGGATTTGAAACGGCCATGACTTTTTTTACACAATGAACAAGACAGAAAAAGCTTTTTCGTAGTTGGCTACAGAAAACGAATGTCCTCTGTCAGTAAAATCGTTTAAATTGCATATAAAAATCCGTCCCATATTACATTTTCACAATTTAGAAGTAAAAATTGTAAAATATAAAAATTTATTATAGTCTTTAGCAGAAAATTCAGAATTGCATTTTTTGAAAATTTAAGTTATAGCATCTTTTAGATGTTGGCAATGCTGCAGTTCTCAGACCACCTCATCAAAACGACAAATACCCATTAAAATCTGCCAGAAAAGTTATGGCTCAGCGAGTCATAAGGCTTGTAAAAGACAGGAAAAAGAAGAAAGAGGCAAAAGATGACGAAGAAAATGAAGAAAATTTTGATGAAGGTAATAAATTTATAAAAAAACATAACAAAAATCGTATTTAGAAAAAGCCCAAGTTCTTGAAGACGTACAAAATTTAGTTGAATTTCCAAAAATAAAAAACTGGATGGGACGTCTTGTGTCTAGTCCGTCTGAATTTCATGATGAAGAATCTTTAAAGAAAAGGGTCAGTTTAGATTTAAAAAAAACATTTACCTTTTTCAGCAGTGTTTTTAACAGGAGAACAAAGACTTGAGGTCAGAGACTGTTGCGCACCATATTTTGCATGGAGCTGTCTCTTTCGGCACCCAGTTTAAAAAATTTGTTCAGAGTCACCCAAAAGCGAGTCCGCAAAATGAAGATGAACACAAAGCCCGCAAAAAGCGAGCCATGGAGACTCTGTACATTGAACAGGATGTTGACCATTTCAATCCTGAATCTGACCTCAAGTTTAAGCAGGTTTGACAATTGGTTATACAAATAGTTGAGAAGAGAGGGTTGCAGTATAGAATCCCCCCACGCAGAAGGGTCAGATGGAGAAGATTACCATTGGTGTTTCTCGACCCCAATTTCATGAGAAAACGCGTGTTTTTTGAATTTTGAGCAAAAATTTTATTTCAACCCACAAGGGGGTATCATGGTTAATCAAAATTTCATAATTTAAATTGGCGCCTTTTAAATTTTAAAAGGGAATAAGGGCTGTATTGGGAGGGGAAGGCAATAAAGGGGGCCAATTTTATGGCAAAATATTAAAAAAGTAGATAATTCTATTTTTTGGCTGTTTTACAATGTTTTTCAACATGGGCCGTAGCAAAAAGAGACTCTATATGTTTTTATGATCAAGAGTCTTGCTCGGAATTATGTCTAAAGTGAGTGAGTACACGAATTGAACCCAAACCCAATCAAACCTTAAAAAAGTTGATTTTTTCAAAAGGCCATATTTCAACACTCAGATTTTCAAAAACATTTCTCTTAATTAGGTTTTACAGCTGTTGAACTGCGCTACAACATGGTACTAAGATTTTTTTACAGCCCAAAACATTTAATTAATGTCTAGACAAGTCAAAGTGATGAAAATACTTGTAAACTGGTTAAAATGACCTTAAAATTCTTTGGGGACAAATAATGACTTTTCTCAAATAATTCAAATAAAGATTTTTACTAAGTGAAAGACGAGATTCAGGGCTACGAAAACTAAAAAAATAATGCGTGCTGAAGAGAATAATTAATTAATGTGAATTGAAACTAATTAATGTAAAACGTATTAAAATATATTTTTTTTAAGTAGTTCGGAACATTTTTACAATCATCAAGTATAAATGAAAATAATGTAGTCGACTCCCTTCATAGTGGCCACATGAGTCCCGGATCAGACTTGACACTATGGAAGGAAGCCAATAAGCTCACTTTATAAATTTAGCGCTACTTGAAAAATGCCAATTTCCAACGCTTCAAGGATTGTGCCCGTTTCCTAATGTTTGGCGGAGAAATGATGATTGACTGGAGCTATGTGGATGATGACCTTTTCCAGTATTACCGTTGGGCTAAAGATTTTAAAGGCATTGTCTATACACTAGAACATCGCTTTTTCGGATATTCACATCCATTCCAGTAATCACATTAAATCCCGTCTGAATTTATATTTATGCACTTTTAGAAACAGCTCGATTAGTAACCTGCGTTTCTTGACCACCGAGCAAATCCTAGCTGATGCTGCAGTATTTGTCAACACTATGAACAAAGTGGAGGAAAACAACAACCCGAAATGGATTGTGTTTGGTGGTGGATATGCAGGCAATTTGGTTGCTGCTTTCCGACTTAGATACCCTCAGCTGACTCTTGGCGCTATAGCTAGCTCAGCTCCCATGCAAGCTAAGACTGATTTTTATGGTATCGAAAACTATTTTCAAAGCTTTTATGCTTGAAAATAATTTTATTTACAAATACATATAATTCCAATCCGAATAATTTACGAAAAATTTCACATCATTACATGGCTTCGAAAACTTCATCTGTTTTGAATCACGAAACGATTCTCCATAGCTTGGAATAGCAAGAATGCAAATAATAAAGCGATGAAAATATGCTTCCTTCAAAAGACATATCTTCCCAGCTCCCCTGTCTTGCTCTACTGATCTCCGAAGCTATTATGCTTGGAACCGCAAAAAGCTGATGACTCGGGATGGAAGAAAAGAAATTAAATCAGCTTTTTGGTAAAATTAATATTTTTATCGTATTTTACAAAAAAAATATTAAGTCTGCCAAATCACTGGGACGAAGAATATATTGATGAAAAAGATTCTCAACTTTTTATAGGTAAAATTTTTATAAACTTTCGAGCAATAGGATTTTATATAAACTAATTTTAGCTGAATTGGTGTATGGCTTAGCTGAGGTTATTGCTCTAGATGAGATTTACGGCAAGCATTTAGTGCTTTACCGAATGTGCGCTGATATCAAACAGTTCCTGTATGAGCGTTATGTTACAAAGCAAAAGCGTTCCAAACGCATTAGTGGTATTGATTACATTTGCTTTAAAGGGAGGAAAAGAGATGTTAAGAAGATTGTCTCGAACGGGAATCAAAGCTATTCAACGAGCTTGGAAATTTTACTTTTATTTTCAACTTTCATGAGTTTGACGTTTGAATTTGGAATTTCCGTACAACGTTTGATTATCTATCCACCCTCTCCTCCACTTCAGAACCGTATTTTCGGCGTTGTCTTTTTGAGATTTTTTTTCGAAAACTACCCGTATTTTGTGGGCAATGAGATGAGCTGCAAAATAAGTGGTAAGCTGCTTTGAAGCAGTATTCAAGAAGCTGGTCAAAAATAAAATTACGAAAACATGGTTCTGAACCGCAGGAAGGGGTGGATAATTAGAGTTTTGGTTCAAGTTTTGATTCGAGTTTTGGTTAATCCCCTAAAATACCTGTAACCCTCCCTCTTTTTTTAGCCAAAGTAATTATGATTGCTTTAGCTGCAAAAATAGCCTACTGGATTAAACATCCATCAAGACTTGCCAACAACACCTCCAAGGGTATGGTTGGAGTGAAACCGGATGACAGAGACGACTACTATGAAGGTGACTCCAACTACTACGACTATGATGACAGCAAGCCGAGCAGATACAGTGACAGTGAGAGTGGAGAGCCCGAGATTATTTGTCCTCTAGAGTGCTATGGAAGGTGCAGAGAACCAGTTAGCTACAATCGACTGATCACCTCACTGCAAAACATTTACCGAGATTACTACTACGAAATCTACTATGAACACTTTGCATATACCGATGAAGGTTGCATAGTTAAATAAAATTGAAATTTATTTTTAAATCGCTTCAGCTCGTCTTTGGCTCTGGCTCAGTTGCACTCAATGGGGATATGCACACTCCACTAATTATGGATACAACATTTATGAAAGTGGATTGCCTGTCAAGTATGTCTTTGAAATATTTTCTGAATTTTCTTGAAATATGTCTTTGAAATTCCTCCAACTTAAAAAAACGTGTTTGCGGCATTTTGATTTTGGAGACTTCTCTCAGGTTAATTACTGCTCAGGTTAATTACTGTGTAACTCATATCACTAGCTACAAAATAGGTATTAACTAGCTTGAAAAATTATTAAAAATAGGTCAAATACAATGCAAAGAAAACGATTTTGAAGCCAGGGGAGAAGCTAGGACAGTTTCTGTCGCTTTTTTTGAACATTTTTGCGTTTTTTTAATAAAAAGCTCAGGCTTGTTAAGCAACTTTGACGAAACTATCGTTTTACCATATTTTAGTCCGGGAACACGTTTGAGCCTGTCCTACCATGAGCCTAACACTAAATTGCATGATCGTCATTTAAAATGTTTCTTTAGGTCATATCTCACCAAATATGTATTCACAAAATTTTGTGGTCTAAATTTCTAAAGAAAAAATGAGCATTTTTTGATTTTCAATTATTAACTAAATATGATCTAAACATTGCATAGTTTTGAATTAAATTACTTAGACTTTAGTTTTGTGGTTGACTTGTGTACCGATGTTTTCGGCCTTGATTACAATCGAACTGTTATGGATACTGGAGTGCAGGATACTAACTCTAAATATGGTGGTCAGGAAAAGTTCAAGGGATCAAAAGTATGTTAAATGAAGGACAGCGTATAACCTCTTTTAATGCCCCATTTGGGAATATTTTTCAACACCCATCACACCCCACTCCCAAGCAAACGGACCCCCTCCCCCCCGAAAATATAAAAAATTTGAGGTCAATCTCGAAATTTTTGGTGAAAATCCAAAACCAGTAGAACTCGTAGGAGTTAAGAAAATGCAAAAAACAGGTTTACAAAATATTTACTCCTGCTGAGATATAGGTTTTCAAAGTCAGGAATGGGGAATTAATAGAGATTATACGGTGATACTTTAAATTTATTATTGAGCTACTTTTGATGCAAACCTACTTTTGTAGGTACTGTTTATCAACCATTCTGAAGACCCTTGGTCTCCACTTGGTGTGACCACACCCCCACATCCCTACTTCGTCCAGAATACCACTTCACTGACAGTCGACGGTAGATTTTGATGTTAAAACTTGAAAATTTTATTTTTACTTTTGCTAAATCAGGTACCAATCATGTGGCTGACATGTTCCGTGAATTCGACCATGACTCGAAAGGTCTGAAGAATGCTCGCAAAATTGCTAAAAAGCAAATAATTAGATGGATTCGAAGAGGTTCGAAACAGCAGGAAGCACCAGCTGATGATTATTAATCTATGCGATTTGTTTATTTATAACTACTTGGTTGTTCTAGCAAAAAAAAATTATGTCATTATTAGGTGTTACACACAGTAGCGAGCAAAAAAATTAATCAAGCCGAAAATACGCTACATTTTTTAAAACTTCGATATTTTCAATATGAACATCGATATTTAAAGAAATGCCCGAACGACATATTTGTAGCATTCTCTCTGCTCTTTCCAACGGTATTAATCTATGCGATTTGTTTATTTATAACTTGGTTGTTCTAGCAATCTATATACAAATTTTCAATATACAAATTTTCAATATTTTTTTTTATCTTATAATTAGTTATAAATTTGCCATGTAATGCACTTTTGGAAAGCCTAATAATTTCTCTGCAAAATGACGTATCGATCGTTGTCTTAGGATGGCCTAGCACTGACATATGGATGTGTTGAAGTTGAAAGGCGCAAAATATCCCCTTTTATCCTTATTTTAAGCCATTTTTACGTCTTTCAACTTCAACACATCCATATCTCAGT